>PQME02000181.1:0-47891 GCA_003004525.2 Aspergillus sp. MA 6038 | reverse complement strand
GGGCGCTCCTCCACTAGGTGCTCCTCCACCAGGTGTGCCTCCACTGGGTACTCCTCCGCCGGGTGTTCCTCCACTGGGTGCACTTCCGCCGGGTGCTCCACTACCAGGTGCGCCTCCGCCAGGACTACCAGTCTGTCCAGGTGCTCCGCCGCCGCCAGGGGCCGTCTGACTAGGTGATCCCTCACCAGGTGCTCCTCCGCCAGGGCCGGCCGTGGCAGTCATTGTCCGCCCAGCCTGCAACATAGTCGACAGCTGAGATTCAAAGATGGGGATTTCACTCGTCTGCATGGGCACGACGATACTGGATTTTGTGAGGAGACTGGACAAATCGGGAGGCCATTCTCCTACAATAGGCGAGCTGGATGCTTGCTGCACGAAGGCTGAGTGGGCGATGGCCAGCAGTAGGCCCTTCTTGATGTGGTGCATCTTGTCGTCGTGGTTGTCGGTGTTCCAATACTAGGACGGGGGTATAAAAAGAAACTGAGAAGAGAAGAGATGGATGGAAGAAATCGAGCGCCCGGCGAAAAGATGGCGCTTTTGTATTTCGTATGACCCTCGGTGATGGCTTTTCTATGTCATGAAGGAGCAATCTAGACCAGTGATAGTGTACTTACTATGGCTTACTCTAACATCTTCCACATAACTGCGAGATATCAAGCCACGGGCCATCACGGACCAGGCACCTTCGGACGGCCTGGCCTTCCGGACAGGCACAGGGCATTCCATGGGTCCTGTATGAGGCGTCAAAGGATCGTTGTGAAATAACTTTGGTTCCTCGAGAGTAACAGGAGAGAATATCAATAAGTTTCGAACTTATTCCAGGTTCATCATAAGAATGATGCATTGTTGAGACGCTCATTTCTGCCTGCCATAGTTTGTCCTTACCATGGTTGAGCCGGCCCTGCCAGTCCAGGAACAACGGATATACGGACCGGAAATGCGTCTTGAGGAATGATTCGTGGGAGAAATAAGAGAAGTTGATTTTGAGAGTGTATAGTAGATGATGCGTATCCAGCACGTATGTATTCCCTCATCATGTATCATCCGACCTGCACGAGTTATGATCTAATATATGCTCTAGTCATGGATCGTTAGAAGTCGTTATGTCTTCCTTTCTTTCTTTCCTCTTTATTTATTTTTTTTCTCCCCTCTCACTTTGTCGAGCCCTAGACATGCATGCAATTATGAAATGCATTCAGTAAACGGCCCATGGTCGACGCCAACCGACATGGATCAATTTCGCGGCAGTGATGCAGACAAGGCCGGCAGCATAGCATAACGTAACAAAAGCTATAAGTCCCCAGTAGTCGCCATCGCAACGGGCGAGAATCTCTCCAGCGATTGGGATACCGGTCAGGGTACTAACGAACGACCCGATGGTTAGTATTACCTTCTCATGGACGGAGCGGTGCCCAAACTTACCCAAAGCTTACAACGGTGTACGCCGTAGCGTAGTACCTGCCATAATGTTCGGTCTTGCAGAGCTGTCCGATGCACACTGGGGTGAGGCTGATGTTGCTACCGCTTGCAAAACCAAAAATGGCGCTATACACGATAATGAGCGGAAGCCTATCGCCCGCCGGAAGCCACAGGCATGCATTGCAGATGAGGCATAGGGCGACCGTGGCGATGAGGGTATTGAACCGTCCTAGATAGTCGGCAAAGAACCCCGGGAGCCCTCTTCCGAAGAACGAGCCAGCATTGAGAATGGCAAGCATCTGGTAAGATAGCTTGGTTGACACGTTGTGAGAGAGCGAATAGGAAGAGATAAAGCTAATCGGGATAAAAAGTCCCCATTCTATGAAGAATATACCAGCCGTGGTGAGCGCAAACTTGGGCTCTTTGAAGATGCGAAAATCGGGCAGAACATTTTCCTTTGATGCCGGCTTCTTAGGCAGTCGAGACTTGATCAACAGACAAGCAACGACCAACAGAATTAAGCAGATCAACGCAATCACGCGAGTTGCCCATCCAAACCCAATTCTCGGGAACAAGTCTTGCATGACAAGGGGGAAGATCACGCCCCCAACCGAGCCACCAGTACAAGCAATTCCTGTTGCAACTCCTCGCTTTTCATTGAAAAAGTGGCCAACAGCAGACACTGCGGGAGTGAAAATCAGAGAAGACCCGACACCGCATGCAATCCCAATGGAGAGCATAAAGTGCCAATACTGGGTGCAGAACCCAACACTGATCATCGCCGCCATAATAAGAATGGAGCCTGTAAGAACCAAAAGCCGGGGACCTCTCGCATCGAAGACAGGACCGACCTGGACACCACAAAAGAAGACCAAGAAACAGAACATGCTAAAAATCCATCCAATATTACTAGAACTGTAGCCGCTCAGCTGGTGGGACTCGATATATGCTTGAAAGGTTCCGACAGAGTTCACCAAACCCAGAGACCCAAAGAGGCCCATGAAACACCCAAAGACCGTCAGCCAGGATTCCAGGCCGCCTTCCGGATAAGTGTTGCCTTGATCATCGGTCGTCATTCGACTCGGTCGCGCGCTATGAGCAGAGCGACGCGTTGAGAGCTCTTCAGATGACCTATGGCGGCCGTCCTCGAGCGCCGGCACGTCTTGCGGGGGTGGTTGTTCATGGTGAGGCTGAACTGACGGTTCGGTTCTTCTCTCAGCATCAACTACCGTTCTCTTACTCGAGTCAGAATTAGTATCAACTGTACCATTTGATGGTTTCTCAGTCCAAGGAGAAGTTGGGCCGGGGGATGCGGTAGTCACGGCGGGCGTCTGAGATTCGTGTCTTGCCTGTTTGGCGTTCGTTGACATGGTATTATCCGGCATTTCAATCTATGACCACAGTGAATCCTCTTCTCCAGGGGTTGTAGGTTCGCGGAGAGAAGAGGAGCGTCGTTCTACCGTGTCTGTGATTGTAACCGGAGCCGAGGTGAAAGAAGTTGGAGCAGTAGCCTCAGTTGAGCTGACTGTTAAAGCGGAGGTTTGCCGGTGGATCTTCTTCGGATCGGAGAGGATCTTGTCGGCAACCAGAGTCCCCTTTGTATACCCAGCAGCAGTACCTGTAACAATCGTTGGTATTATCGATTCCTAGACGAGACTTGGAGGTCAATTGCAACTTCAGCAAACTGTTCGACGCGAAAGTATGGTGACGGTCACGTGACTTCCATTGATTGCCCCTTAGTTAAACTCTTTCTTGCTCTTTTTTCTCTATTTCTCAGGCAGGTTTGTGTGTGGCCTTGATCAGGTTTCCGTGCACCCGCGTTTCGATCTCTCTCGGGGCTGTACTCCGGACACCCGGAGAAGACTTGATCAGCAAGATCGCGAGCCTGGTGTGCCATAGGCAAGCAAGAGTGAATATCCGGTATTAATCAGGCTTCTCTCCTATCTCAAATAGGGCCGCAAAGACAGCTTTTGCCTGGAGTATGGAGCACGAGTCTGTGCTCCATAGTTGATCAACGCCCGGTTCTTGAATGAGCTGAAGACTGAATCGCGTAGTGACGAATAAGCTTTGGATCCATCAGTAGTATCCTGTTCATCCATATTGGTCCCCAGCAGAATGAGCACACGGTTCATAGGTGATATGATAGTGAAATTTTATGAGAATGAGCTCCGGGGCGAATATGAGAACGAGAGATGGTGGTCAAGTTGCAGTCGAAGTAGGCTGCAACGCCGATGCTGATCAAGAAACGCGGGATCACATGATGTCACACATCTAGCGTTAAGGTAAACCAGCTTATCAATTATTGGGCTTGTGGTTTAGTGGTATAATACCCCCTTAGCATGGGGGTGGTCCGGGGTTCGATTCCCCGCGAGTCCAATTTTTTGTGCTTCTTTTTTCGTTCTCCCTCTCTTTCCCTTTCTGCTTTTTTCTTTTCTCGTGTCTTTACCACGTGGCAGAGATGCGTGCTTGCTGTTATATATGGATGTCCTGCATGATTACGAGTACAGTGGCCGATCACCCCGTGGTGGTGCTACGAAGATATATATATACATGCCATCCTACAGAATACCCATACTCCGTACTAGAGTCTGAGGGCATTTCAACACAAACTTCAAAAAGAATCCTTGATAGCATGGATACTCGTTACTTACCAGGGATGATGCCCTTATGCCTACCGTAGTAGATCTCAAGCCAATAGTCTCATCGTATACCAGAAGTCATGAAAACAACCGTATACCCTCTTACCAACGAGACCAACCAGCAACAACAATTAGCTCGAGCCAAACAGCCTACAGCATATGGCAAAATTGAATGGGGAATACCCGCCATTTGACAAATCTCTCACACTAACGGCAGCCCATCTTGCCACTAATAGATTGATACTCTGTAAAGGCTGACATCAATTCCCCAGACTCCGGACCCCTGTATCAATGTATTCCCTTCTCCTCGGGAAACTCTGGGACGTTATGAGACGGCAGGAAATTTGGCTTTCCCATGATACTGCTTGATGGTTGATTGAGCCCGAGGTCACATGCGCGATGATGGCAAGGGCCATATACATTAGCCCGGGAAACCAGAAAAGACGGGTGATTATGGATTCGTCTCATGTGGAGGAGACAATGGACAGCCACAGCAGAAGGCATCATTCATTGAAATTCTGCATTGCAAAGCCGAGATTCGATAATGGCGTGAGAACGCAAAGTACGGAGTACGGAGTGGCGGTCTGATCAACTACATCTACCCTATCTTTTCCCTATCCCATCCTATCATGTCCTATATCCCGGGATAAGCGGAGGGAAAGCCTTGTGAGTGAAATATGTGCACCGGCATTATTTCTAACAGACAGAGAAAGGAGTTATCTTTGCGGCCACGATAGCATGGCATGGCTGTATTGGTATGTACTGTAATCACTAGCCATTAGTGGAAGCTGGGGTAGTATAGATTACTATATCTAGTACTTCGCCCGAGCTTTCATTTTTACAGAGATTGGAATACGCAGAGAGATGAGTTAGTCTTCTGTAATTGGTCAGGCCCGGCGTCCTGGATCTCATTTCCCTTTTTGGAAATCGCGAGGGCTTCCATATACCTCCCCGTTTCCATAGGGAGACTACAACAGGGTAAGGATATGTTAGCCTTTTTAGGGATCCAATGTAAATACTGCCAAGAATAATGCTAGAGCCGTAACAAAGATGCTAGGCATTATGTATGCATGTATGTGCACCGGCTTATCGGCCTGATGCCAGTCCTGATAAGCATAAGTACCAGTAATATATATTCCACAATCCGGCTGTATTCGTGCATCCAGTAGTACCTTGCACTAGATGTTGTTTCATCCTGGTCTAGTTAGGAGCCTAGCCTCAGAGTTATAGTCCAGATAGCCCTCCAGTGGATTATCAGAGCACGGAGCCTGAGATAGGGAAACAACTCTGATATCCACTAAAGCTTGGAAACTCCTTCCATTTGGTCTGATCGATACCAAGACCGCATCCCTGACCAGGAATTCCAAGCTAAGTGTACTCCGTGGTAGTTGGCCTGAGGTTTGGTGCTCACTGCATGTCTACGAGTCAAGTGCAGTGTGATCATGTGACTACAAACAGCCCAGATGCCAGCTCTACCCCGTATTATCCATGACGAGTAAGGCTATTTAGTACAAGAGTCCCATGAACCTTGGATCCTGGTCTCAATAAGCATAAGCATAAAATGACCCGGACATATATGCAAGGTCTACGATGAGCCCCGGAATCGACTCTAAAGCTCTCGGAGACTGAACGGTGTGCACAGGAGATGCAGGATCAAGAGCCATTTGTACACGAATCGGTAGCCATTGCATTGGCGACAACACATGCATATGCGTATGTATGTCTGCATAAACACGAGATGCAGCATGGTGTATGGTGCATGCGATCTGGGGTAAATCAAATACGTTCGAATACGTTGGTAGAGCGCGGACACTACTGACTTAGTCTAGTGAAACGTGGAATCAAAATAAAATAAAATAACGATAGTGCGGGATCCAGAGCGTTGATTGGCCAGTCCGAATGCGGAAAGGAGTAGCGGGCGGGGGTCAGGCTGGTGCTTACTACGTAGGTAGGGCTCATTAATGTAGAGTACATACGTATTGTTTATCTATGGCTGAAAAAGCACGCTATCTATGACATTTATTACGATATGAATGCAGTGGATGAGGGTTTCAAAAATGTCATGCACTCTGTCGCCCAGAGCGGCCGTCGTCTTATGTCACTGTCCCAAACAGTTAGGCGGTCGATGGGAGGGCATGACGTAGGGCGTATGGATCCACTGTCTGCCCGAGGTTGAGACGCATTTTTATTTTACACTTTGACTCGCCCAAAGCAAGGGAGGAACATGGCGGTTGACTTCTGTTAGCTGGGTGTAATACGCACGCCAATGCCTTGGCAGAATAGTCATTATCTCATTTGCGGACGTTTCCGCTGGTTGTCCGGCTCGTATCCATGTTACTGGAGGGTTTCCTTCTTGGGCTAAATGAACAGGTCACTATGCGTTCTGATACTGCTGCGCTTTTTCTCAGTGTCTTCCCTAACTCTCCCTCTCTCTCTCCCTCTCTCTCTCTCGCTCGCTCAGCGCGTGTTTCTACCCTATCCCGCCCTCTCCGCCCTATAACGTCTCTACTCCGTATACCAGAGTACGTACTACGCACCAAGACGCTAAGCTCTCGGGCGTCGTCCTGCACTAGCACCTTTTCGGGCTGTCCGCCGCCCCTTCCGCTCATCTGATTGGCCCATTCTCCGCCCGTCCTCCAAGTCGGCCAAGTGGAGCATATTCCCCGCCTTGGTCAAGATCGGCCAATCAGCGATGGATGGGAAATCTCAAAGTCTCGAGGGTCAACGACGTCGAGGTACTCTCAGGTAGACTTAGAGTTGGTCATCCATATTAGTAATAGTCAGTAGTGCGCAGAGAACTAGAGAGAGGGTGGCTCTGGTTTGGGATTATTCGTCCTATTTTGCTGACCTGGAAACGGAAAGTGATTGTGATATCAGTCAATAGAAACAGGACAGTGCTGTTCCGAATTCGGATTAGTCTAGGCTTTGTACTGCTACCTATGCTTACACTCTTTATACCAGTTCTAATTACCGCTAAACCAAAATGGGCAAGCCACGGGGGGTTCCCGCGTTTTTTCATTTCCCGAGGGAAAACTGATTGCGTATTTTACGGTACCATCTTACATCCAGAAAAAGAGAGAGAGACGGAAGACGCTAGTCCCAAACGAGCAGTGTAAGAAAGAGCATCATTTATAGGCCTCATTTCTCTCTCTCTTCTTCTGCTTCCCCTTCTTTTCCTTTACTGCTTATTTTTCTTCTGCTTCGTTTCTTCATCATTATCTCACTTTGTTTCTTCTTTTGCCTGTCTCTTCTCGTCCAATATTCAACGGGGATACACTCACCACCACCTTCCCACTTCTATGGTCAACGGCCGCTCACTAAGCTTTGCCCTCAGCGCTGATTATTCTACATACAAACACTCCATTCTTGACTATCTACTTTTTATATCTACATCTTTGGCTGCAACAGTGTGAACAGGAGCCTCTCCGTCACCTTCAACCAGAAAATCCCAGTCTATTTGTACGACACTAGCAGCAGCCGATTCCCGTGCGCCTCAACCGCCGAAAACCCCGTGCAACAAGCATCGTCTGCGCCAACCCTCGAGTCCGTGTTGCAGTATATCAATATCAGATCTTACATCAGCCATTGCACCTGTCAATTGGCCCCGTGCAACAATCACGGCCGCAGTCCGCTTTTTTTGACACAGATTTAGGGTTGTTCGATAGCCATATTTCCCGATTGCGCCAATCCGAAGCACCAACCAGAAACCCGTCCCCATTGCTCCGGAATCAAAAGTAGACCTAGCCCAGACACCGTCAGCAGTCGGAAAATCAACGCCAGAGCATCCCATCCCAGCAAGCGTCGTTTTTGTTATCCGGACTGGAAGAATCCCTCAGCGCCAATTTCACCCTTTCCCCCCCGATTGTCACAATGGTGTTATTCTATAACCCTTTTACGCGCAAAGAGCACTCGAATTATCCTGGAGTCGTGGTGCCCCTCGCACCTTCCTCTGAGCGCCGCCTGTCAACGCTCTCGCACACCTCGCTTGTCGACACTGATAAGAAGCCTAGCCCGGACGGAAAATCGGAGAAGAGTCTGGATAGATCGGAAAACGGCATTGGTCCTGTGCCCACAAGCGGCCCTTTGACCCTGGAAGGCCTGAGAGCGGAAGTGGAATCTGACCTCGTTGCCTCAGGTCATGACTCTGCTTATGATCGTATGTTTCCTTATTGTCGACCGTGACCTGTTTTTGGCTCCTCTTTTGGAAAATTTCTTCATCCTCGTCCCCTGGAAAGCTTTTGACGTGGAGTTCTGATTGCATGGATTATAGGTAAAGCAAAAGTAATCAACAGGGCGGTTCAAGATATCGGCATGGGCCGTTATCAATGGGAGCTGTTTGCTCTTTGTGGATTTGGTTGGTTAGCAGACAAGTAAGTACCTCGCGTTATCTGACTTATAGATAGAAAACTGACTTTTCTTGCCCCCAGTCTTTGGTTACAGGTAAGAGCTCAATGAATGAATGAATGCGTGGATGCATGGCCAATGTTGATCACGTGTAGGGTGTGGCCCTAACGCTGACCCAACTCTCCGCCGAGTTTGGAGTCTCCGAGTCAAAGGTGCGCTTTTCGACCTGTGCCCTGTTCGTGGGTCTCTGCATTGGTGCCTCGTTCTGGGGCATTGCATCAGATGTTATTGGGCGTCGACCGGCTTTCAACCTGACCCTCTTCATTACCGGTGTCTTCGGTCTGGCAGCCGGTGGCGCGCCCAATTGGGTGGGAGTGTCCGCTCTGTACGCCTGTCTCGGTCTGGGTGTTGGCGGTAACCTTCCCGTTGATGGAGCGCTCTTCTTGGAGTTTCTCCCATTTGCGTCCGGAAACCTTCTGACCATGCTGAGTGTCTGGTGGCCGACCGGTACCCTGATTGCCAGGTTTGTCCAGAATCGACTTAATTGTGAACTTATCTTGCTGATAAAGTACGTACCAGTTTGGTTGCATGGGGACTTGTGCCTTCCTATTCGTGCGATGAAAGCCTCAAAGCCTGCAGCCTAGTCGCCGCAGGAGAAGCCTGCTGCACCAAGGAAAGCAACATGGGCTGGCGATACCTGGTTCTTACGCTGGGCGCGATCACTTTCAGCATGTTTCTTTGCCGTTTTTTCCTCTTCCACTTGTACGAATCGCCCAAGTTCCTGCTTTCCCGGGGTCGCCAGGACGAAGCCGTAGCTACAGTCCAGGGCATCGCCTACAAGAACAAGGCCACGACCTGGCTCACGATTGAGGTTTTAAACGAAGTCGCTGGGCGCGCGGAGCAGGTTTCCTCTCCCAAGCTCAGTTACTTAGAGATCATCAAGCGGACGGTTTCCAAGTTCTCATTCCAGCGGATTTCTCCTCTGTTTGCTACCTGGAAACTTGGAGTGTCCAGTACGCCCTCTCCCTCCTCCTGACATAATTTTCTTTTTTTTTAAGCTTGGGCTTGATACTAACTAACATAGCCTGCCTCATCTGGTTCTGCTGGGTGACCATCGGCATGGCCTACCCCCTCTTCAACGCCTTCCTCCCGCAGTACTTCAGCGCCAGTAACTCCGTGGACATTACCTACCGCAACTATGCCATCACCTCGATTGTCGGCGTCCCCGGCTCGATCCTAGCCTGCTACACCGTGGAAATCAAATACATCGGCCGCAAGGGCACGATGGCCATCTCGACCATGATCACCGGCATCATCCTCTTCTGCTTCACCGTCGCCCCAACCTCCGGCACCCAGCTCGCCTGCTCCTGCCTCGAGGCGTTCTTTCAGAATATCTCGTACGGCGTGTTGTACGCCTACACGCCCGAAGTGTTTCCCGCACCAGTCCGCGGGACGGGGACGGGCATTGCGAGCTGCCTGAATCGGATCTCTGGACTGTGCGCTCCTATCGTCGCGATTTATGCGTCGGGGGCGGACGCGAGTATCCCGATTTATGTCTCGGGCGCTCTCATGCTGGCGGCGTTCTTGGCGATGTGTTGCTTGCCAATCGAGACGAGGGGGAAGCAGACCCTATAGTCTTGCTTCTTTCTTTTTCTTTCTTCTCTTGCCAAATGCATGATATGATATGATATGGATAGCATCTATCGTTGATTCGGAAATACCCAGCACAAACATAACATAGCCGTGCATCTGTTATATCTGTTATATTTTTACTTCATTGCCTTTGGTTTTCTTCGTTCTTCCTTTGATTATGATTGACGGTTAGATGTGTGCTGGCATACATAGATACCGGATTTCCAAAGTCTGGCTGCTTTTCCCTTTCCATCTAAGTGCTCAGCCCGAGTTGATCACTGAATGTGAGGGTGAATAGCCTGAGTAAGCAAATCTCAATAAAATACATACAGAATCTTTTCCTGTGTATAGTATATAGTCTACTTATACGCGAGTGCACACTATATCCACGTTCACAAAGATTACCTAAATAGGAAGCAATCACGTGACACAACTTATGATATGAATTGGCAAATAATCATGCTTGGTTGACTGGGTGGCCGCTCGCAATGGCCTGGCTATCTATCTGGTCAGGGCAAGGGCGACCAATGAGGGATCCATTAGGCGTCTTCTCTTCCATCATGCTATTGCAACTTCCACACAAACTGCTCGTGTTGATAACAGAGAACCTGACTACCTTTGCTGGAACCCCGTTTATACTGTCGGAACATGCAGGACAAGAAAAGCAATCTGCTGCAATCTCTCCCCATCATACAAACTGGATTAAAATGTCACCACTCCATTGGTGCTTGCAGCTGGCGCAGGATATACAGATCTATTTGGCCTACTCCTTCAGCATGGTGCTTCGGTGGAGTTTGACAGCTACAGACAGACTCGCCCAACACACCGCATTAACAGTGGCTGCAAGCGGTGGACACACCGACACAATGGAGCTCTTGATGATACCAAATGGCACTGATATTTTGTCCCGTCGCTATGGTCACCACTGACTGCCGCCGCCGCCGGACGAGGTCATATAGAAGTAATTACGACACCCCTTGACAGAGATGCGGACATCAAGATCCAAGTCTTCCTCGACTGGCATGACAGCGTTCTTCCACGCAACCGAATCCGACCAACTGGAGATCATGGGCTTGCTGCTGGAACATAGGGAAGATAATGACAGTGGAGACTTTCAGGACAGCACACCGCTGATCAATGCATTTTGTACAGGCTGTCTTTTCAATTCCTTCTTGAACATGGGGCAGTTTGTACCGTGGTGGACGAGTATCAACGCAGCGCACTATGATGGGCAGAAATGCGGTTGGAAGAAACAATGGTGGAACTGTTATTGAACTATGACGCTGAAGAGGAACCAAGCAAGGGATACATTGGCTGCCCTGAAATATAGCTTCACGAGACTACAGCTCATAGTAACTGAGAGATCTTGTTTAGACTACTTTCGCTGGCTGTTTGCATCTTCTGGCAGGGTTAATAATTCAAGGCTAAAGAGTAGTCCAAGAAGTATGCTCCCAGGCATGAAGTCATGAAGGAGTGGCCTCTTAGGAAACAAAACGAGCCATAGTTACTTAGACGATTGATCATTGATCATACGGGTCATCGTGATAGTATAACAATGCAATTCTTGATTGAGGTCATTCCTATGCACAAACGTCTCATATGTATAGTAGGTGCTGGAAGAGAAAAAAACAAAGGCAGTATGAACAAGAGAAGGAATCCAACAATCCAGCAAGTCAGCAATTCAGCAAGCCAGCATATTCGCTAGACGAAAAGGAATACTATAATAATAGGAGAAAATAAGAAGAAAACCATAACATATGCTTTGACCCAGGTCCCAAGAACACACACACAAACAAACACAAGAGATGAATGCAGCAGGGTAAGTTAAATTGTAACCCATAGTATCACCCAAGGTAGAAAAGAAAAGAAACCCAATTCCAGTGCCATGATATGATCAGAAACCGGAATAAAAAAAATGAACGCAATTCGTAGACTCGTCCGTTCATCTCATCAACCACGTATTCGGGTAAGTAGGAAACAAGAAGAAAAGGCAACAGATAGTGGGTATTATCAAGTCATCAATGAAATCAAACAGCTTGTTGCGGTTGTCTCCTCTTTTGTAATAAGGTAGCGTTGTCGAGGGAGAGCTCGATTGGGAGTTTGTTATTCCGCGGGGCCGCGGGCGTGCGCGCGGGCGCGGCCTTCATTCCCGGTTGTTCTCCTGCTGCTCTCTGGGCCGCGGTTCGTGGATATTGAGGTTGATTTTGTGTAGCCGTGGGTTTGCTGGCATGAGCGTCTAGGTTGGTCGACCGTAGCTTGACTTCCATGGCTGCCATGTCCTTGTCCTTAGAATATTGTTTGCCACTGTCGAAAGGTTGATAACTGGCATGTTCATCCCTACCGTCCTCTTCAACGTCGGAATCGGAATCTTCGTTAAGCGGATTAAGAGCAGTTTGGAAGCGGGCGGCAGGATTTTGGTATCCTTTTTGTGTCTTACGACGCTTGCTCTCTTCTTCTTGTCGACGCACAGCGTACCCAACATCGAAAACTTCTCGCAGGTTGATCGCTCCAGGCGATCGGAAGTCCGCTGGACGGTCAAAACCGGCTGTTGGATCGGCTGCCGTGGGTTCCAATTCGCGAGGGGTATTTGATGCGCGCGACGCAAGGGGCGGTGCATCTGCAGCAGCCTCTGTTGCCTCGTCTGTCTCACGAATCCACGGGTGATCCAGGAACTCCCTGATGGTGAATCGCTTTTCAGGGTCGACAGTGAGAAGATGAGAGACGAGATCCTGGGCGGATTTGGAGATATCGTCCCACCATGGAGACAAGAACACATATTGCCCGCGGGCCACCTTTTCGGTGAGAACCTGAATGCTTTCGTCATAGAAAGGAGGGAAGCCACAAAGGAGCGTGTAGAGGACGCAGCCCAGCGCCCACATATCGACACTCTTGGAGTACCGTTCATCCTTGACGATTTCAGGGGCTGTATACCCGACCGTACCACACGGTGTCATTGTATGACTATCCCAGATGACCTTAGACAGACCGAAGTCGGCGATTTTAATGGTTCCAATACCGCCAGCCCCGACTCCTGGTATAAATTCACCTTCATCCACTTTTTCTTCGTCACCCGGTTGGGTAGGTCTAGGCTGCTTGCTGGGGACAAATGGTACAGGATAGAAGAGGAGGTTCTCCGGTTTGATATCACTACCAGATAATTAGCGTTGGCCTATTTAATCAACCAAACGGAAGAACCGGAGCAAGGAACATACCGATGAACAACGCCCGAGGTCTCGTGCAGGTATTCGATGGCGTCTGCCACCTGGCGAATGACATGTCGACTCAGATCTTCGCTAAAGTATGTCAAGCGCACAATCTGATGGAACAATTCGCCCCCGGGGCACAGTTCGAGGACAATGTAGTAGTATTGGCGAGCTTCAGAAAAGTCAAGCAGCTTGATGATGTTCGGGTGGTCAATCTGGCGCATGATCTGGACCTCTTTCAGGATATTTGCTCGCTGCGGAGATATATCAATTCCCTGTTACTTGAATACAAAGAACAGAAAGCAAGGAGACATACCTGACTGCTGTTCATTTCGAATTTCCGGACGACCTTGATGGCCACCTGGTCAAAATCCCCCTGGGTATCCTTGGCCCGATAAACGTTACTGAACGCGCCATCGCCCATTTTCTCCTGCAACATCCAGCGCTCTAACCCCGGATAGGTGGGCATCTGCGAGCTCCTATGTCTCTCCTCAGCGACAATCTGCTCGACCTCGACATCCCGATTCCGCTTGGAATTCTGCTGCAGATCCGGAGATTTCTGCGGTGCAGGGGCATTGCCATTCCCAATTTTACTATCGAGGGCATCGAGATTACCCGCAGCGGGAGAGTATTTCCCCTGAGGCTGGCGTTCCTGCTGGGCGTGGACGGGGGAGACGTTGGTTGTGGGTTCGGCGTGCGGTGTGACCAACCGGGCCTGCTTGCCATGACGTATAAAGTTCTTGAGACTCTGTATGGTACTCATGATGGAGGAATCTTTCTAAAACTTATCCACCCTTTTTTGTTTGTAGCGCTCTCTGGACTCTAGTACTTAACTCCCAACAAGAGTTTTCAATTATTTTTCTTGTGAATTTGTGAGTCAGGGACAAGTGATCAGTGTGGTAGTTGTAGGGGAGGAGGGCGGAATGCGACCTGAACCAGGCGCTAGACAATTCCCGGAATGAGAGCACAATAAACACGAGGAAATCAAGAGAGAAACGGAGAGGGACGATGGATTGTGTCCGCGATGGAAGAGAGGGATTTAGATCAGGTGAGACTTCAGGCAGAAGTAACCGTAGGTGAAAGAAAAGGCGTGAAGAGTTTTTCTTTTTTGTTCTCTTTTCTGCGGGGAGAAATCCAGAAGGGGATTACTTAAGACGATGAGGTCAGAATAGCAGGAAGAGACGAGAGACGGCAAAAAGGAAAGAAAAGAAAGGAGAAAGAAAGAAAATATAAGAATTAAGAGGCAGCTATGACGCACTTCGATTTGCGCTCGAATGTCATACTGGAGTTTCTACTCTTAGTGTGCATAGTTCTTATAGGTCTACATCCACCCCCTCTAGCCGACCAGGGCAGCAACGCTGTCATATATATATGTGCACACCCGTTATTCAAGAAGACAGTAGAAGAAAATGGTTTCCTCTGTTCTTCATTTCCCAGGCGAACCTGCCGGGGTTTCCCGTGGGTTGTCCAGTGCCCTGCAAGGACATTGTATGGTAGCGGCGGCAAGATGATGTTGATGATGGTGGTGATGATGTACTTGCCACTGCTGAGAGCATCTTTGGCAGAAGAATAATAAGTAAACAGATTCTTTCTTGAAATGAGAAGGCAAAAGACGCAAACCGGACATGACTCGCCCACGACTGAATTTCTCACCCCCTTTTTGCCTGTTTCCGCATTCTATCCAGAGAATGCAGAGATAGACATACATACTCCGTACATAGTAGTATGCATGGAGACCTTTCAGCAGAAAACGTCATCTTCCGTCATCCGCCACTTCGGTCTTCTTCTTCTGGTGGATAGCAGGACTAGTACAAGTGGTAGTACTTGCATGTCTGGTACTCTGGTAGCGACGCTTTCATAATTTCCCTGGGCCGTGTCACTGAACCGCGGCGATTCCATAACCGGCTTTGTGTCATGGTAGAGAGGCCTTTGCATGTCTCGACCCATCGTCTGGCTTCTATCCTGTTGCTGTTGGTTGCTGTCCATGATCCGGTATGTCAGGGTAGTTTATATAACATGCCTGACCCCTAACTAGTTACTACTAGTGTTATATTCTGTAGTACTCCGTATGTACTCCGTATGTACTCCGGGATCCGGGTGGACAATCAGACGTCCAATTCAAAATTATTGACCGGGAGCAGCCTGACTAACCTCTCCTCGCCCCTATCTTTCAATTGTACTGAGTAGAATCCTGTCCGTGGTTGACCATACGGCGGTGGTGCCTGTTGACGATCCGCCTTGGGTTATGACGCCACATCCGCATGCTCAAGTCTGGTTGAAAACAACGTAAATATATTCTGGAGTAACCCACTGCATCCTACAGGCCGGGAAGCATGCAGGTTTTCCTGTTCCTCTCTGGCTTTATTTGAGCCTCTTCTTCGACCGGTTCTCGTTGGGAGATGATCGATAGCCTGATTTCGTACGCCGTAGAGCAAGGATGTCGGAGCAATCGATCTAGCCCGTTGGACATGTGCTATGAGTCCAGACGCAAGGTTAGGACCATTTATTGCCCGGTATTAAGTTGGAGATTGTTATTATTTCTTTGCCACGGTACAGGAATCCGCTGGTTCGACTCTCCGCCCCGTGTTTGAAGCCATACATCGTCCGTCCGTAATTATAGATGGAAGAACTGAGGAGAAGCACCTGAAACAACCTTCGTGTCAAACGGTCTTGGGATCTTTCACGACGACGGCTAGAACGAGTGTCTGGCATAAGATTACTTCGAGGTTAGCGTCTTACTCCGTAGAACGAGGACTAAACCCCCATGATACCAACAGCAAACCACCGGAAAGAGGCACATACATACTCTTGGCCTTAAATTAAATTCCTGGTACATAAATCTCCTGGCCTCAGCAAACGGGACCATGCCAGTGCCCAGAATTGAAACACGCGAGTCGTGGTGACGCTTGTAAATTGGTCGAGGATGCCCGTCTCAAACACGCCTGTGCGTGCATCGCAAGTCACGTTACCGCATCTCGGCTTCACTTCTTCCTTTTTGGGCCTCTCCTCCTCTCTACACTGCGCTTCTCACTTCCCAGCCCCCTGTCATCGATCCTTCTTCATGACTTGACGACGTTTACGATTCATGCCCCCTTCTTCTTTCTTCCCTTCTTGCCCGTCTCACTCGATTCTCGAATCGCTCCGTGCTCGTCTACAGATCCACTGCCATCTCACATAGCTCGCTTCTCCAATTCATACCGACAAACAAATCTCCCTTCCTGGATGACCCTTAAACTCTCCTGATGGTCTGGTTCGACTCTTCATGTCTCAGCCTACGCTCGGTTTTCTGTAGAAAACCACTGTGCGTGTCGTCTGTTGATTCCTAACTGTCTACATTCCCTTGTTTGCTGCCTATACATCTGCGCCCTTCGACCATCTGTTACATATTTCTTACACCTTCGCCTTCACCCACTTATACCCGGACACGTACGGCCCTTGCCGTTGCATGCTAATCCCCTTGCTTCGGCCTTTTTTTTTCCCCTTTCCTCGTGGCGTGGGTGGAAAAAGGCGCAGAGGCCAAAAGATATCCCTCCCTCCCTGCCTACTTGTCAACGTGTCGGAGGTTTACATATCGCACATATCGCACGCTGTACCTGCATACATGCATTGACTGTTTCAGTCTTGGATCGCTTTGTCACGCTATGCCATATTTTCTGCTGTTGCTATACGTCCTATAAACACCACCATAGTCCCATCAGCAGTGGCATGCTATTCTCCTCTATCGACCTTACCACGAGGAACTAAGTTCCTCATGCTTGCCGGACTGTTCGTTTTTTGAAAGCACAACATGCCAAGTGTATACGGTACCGACAACTTTCTCCCCTCGCGCGACCCGGAACAGTCGCATCTCACATCCCAGAAGACCGCTCCCCATAAGAGGGAGATTGTTATTCGAATTTACGCATCTGATGACAATGGCAAGTTCTCCGATGGGAAGAGATTCGCGACTGCGCCCGTCCCTCCTCCAACGCCCCCCGACACTACCGCGGAAGAGAAGAGTTCTGGCAGTGAGTGGGAAACACAGAAAAATGAAAAGTCTCGGTCAACTCCCCGCAGGGAGCTTTCCAAATCTTCTCGATCGCGGGGATCAGATAAGACCCCTCGAGAGATGACTTTAAAACGCTCCATTTCCAACCCAATTAGACAGGTGCATCATACGAAAAGTGCGGAAACGTTCTGGCAAGCTCGTGGAACTATTTCCCCTGCGATTCGGGAAACGTCTGACCATGCTTCTGAACTGGCACAGCGCCTGCAGTGGCAGGATTCGCATTCACGAGAGTCTTTGAAACGAAACGAGCAGGCTTCGAAGAGCAACTATGGACAAGAAACCAAGAACGAATTAAATTCGTTCAATGCAACAGATGCACCAGTATTTGGGTCTTGCGAGAAACGGGTGCGGAAAAATCATTCATACGAGTCAAATATTGTCCCCTCTTCCAAACGCGGGCGTTCGAGGACCATCGATTGCATGTCGGTCGACGGTGTTGAACCTTCGAGATCTACAACAGAAGCGCCATTGACGCATGACGGCAACACCCATAACCATGCCGGAAATGCTCTCGAGCCCTTGCCGAGCTTATCCCTAGAGCAATTCCGCAAAGCGATTGGTTGGCCATCCGTTGCGGATTGCCCTAATACTATTGACCATCCGGGTCGCCAACGACACTCGTGGGCATCCACAACGTCTGCTATGGAAGCCACGATCATTGACGACCCTGCGCGATCACCAAGACGGGGCTTACGACATACAGAGAAGCGGCCGTCTTTGCGTTTCGCTGGTTCGCCAGTTACGAATTCAAAACGTGCATCGCTGACCCCAGGTTTTGACTCACCGCATCGATTGCTGCACAAGGCAGCCTGTATCTCTGACAAAGACCGCCAGAATATCGACCCTAAAATCGACATGATTGCAAAGCCGACATCTCATGCGCCAAAGCAAAGGGTAGACGTGGTTCCGGTGGTTGTTATTCCGGAGCGACGTTCGTCTCTCAGCTCATCAACTCCCGCTAAAGGCCCGCCTAGACCTTTCCAGCACCCGAGTGGACGACGACCCGTCACTGCTGCAGGGGATGGGACCAGATCCTCAGATCCTCCACATGATCGAGACAAGTCCAATTTCGTGGCCGGTCCTTCGCAAGGCATAGGCGCCAGAAGTCAAAGCGTTCGTCGACCTGCCGTGCCTCCGCGCAGGTCGTCATTATCTGCTCCCACGAGTGCGAACAATTCACGGGCAACATCTCTCACCTCGGAGAGCTTGCATAGCCATACGTTGGCTATTAAGCAGGCTGAGTTCAAAAAACACCTAGCGGAGAAACCGATGCCTGAGCTCCCACCTGAGGCCTCGCGTCCGAATTTATACGGGCTGTCTGAAGAGGCTATGAAAACGCAGTCGATATTGATCGGGATCGAGGACGTAGATAACATCGACACACCTTCTATGCCGTTCAGCCTAGGTTCCCAGCCTTCCTCTCCAGGGGTGGTCGAAGTCAATGAAGCCACAGCAGTGAGCCTCTTCCCCCACAATAACGAGTCGCTCTTGCTTGTAGATCAGCAGATGTGCAACAAGCGAGAGCCCAACTCCAAGTCCCAAGCACTGCAGGGCGGCTCTCCCCTGGGGAATATTCATCTACCTGCAAACACAGTCTTTTGTCACGTAACTCCACCCACTCCCATGAGAGAATTGGAACAGCCACAGGCGAATAGCAACATCCAAGAGACAGCTCTCCGACGATTTGGATCTCTGCGACGCGCCTGGACTGTGCGCACTCGCACTGAATCTCCAAAAGTTCCAAAACGGTCATTCTCGACATCCGCGACTCTTCGCAAAGCCGCAAACAGAAAATCCGAGAACCATCTCCATGCATTCTGGCGTCCCAGACGTCCCTGTAATGACTCGCCTGAATCTGCGGGACGAGTCTCACCCACTCACACGCCCACTTCCAATACCAAACAAAACGACAATATCGTCAGTAACTCTCTGGGAATGCCCCAGCCTCGCACCGTCATGAACGGGCCCTCTCTCCCGGCACGAACCCGCTCCCGCCGCGAAACTAACCAACGGCCGAGACCCCAACCGCCACCCCCCAGAAACCCCCGACCCATCACCATTTACAACCCAGCCCTAAATCGTAGCACTATCGCCCTGGGAAGCACCGCCACAAGGCTCAACGGTTCCGAGTTTCTGGACCGCAAGTCCCGCGCATCGAAACATCTGCGCCAACACTCGGTGTCGTGGGGGTACCAGGTTCGGTTCGCCACAGTACGCAATCTGCGGCGACGGTTCCGGGGGAGAATGCAGCAGCGTAAGGAAGGGAAGCATGAAGCTAGACGTGAGAAACTGGAGAGGAATATTGGGGATGTTGTGCAGGTGGATTCGGCTCATGGGAATGGTCCTAGTCGTGGCCGGGGGAGGTTGGCAAACAGGGTGTGATAACTTCTACTATCTATGTACTTCTGTGAATATTTTACTTTCGAACCATTACTTGCATTTCTGATCATTTATGCCATTTCATTTTTGCATGTCACAAGTTATGGGCTTGTCTCCCGTCTCTTTGTCTATTTTTTGTTGCTGTTGACTGCTGGATACATACATACAATGTCATTTACGGAGCTAGAAACCTATGGATTGTCAACAAATGATGGAATCAGTCTTATTGCACCAACCTCATTGATTCATTAATTCTATCTCATTAACTATATGCCATACATGGTAGTTATTGTATGTACGTACGTACTGAAGGTATTTGCAGAAACACAATATAACATAAGACAAAAGAACCAATTGACTCCGCCTTGAACCCCATAAAAAAAAGGGACAAAAACAAAGTGAGTAATCAAAAGGAAAAAAGGAAGGCCAACCAACATGGTATATAATACAGCCAAAGACGGACACAAAACACCGCAATAAGAACGGACGAGAACAAACGGCTCTATTTGAATCAATAACGTCGAATGGAGACAATATGGGATCAAATCAAGCGATCCCCTGCGTCTCCATCCCGGAAACCGTCGAATAAGACGAATATGGCAGATCGACCAACCCATCCAATAACCAATTCAACGGATCAAACACCTCGTAGTTCGGTTCCAGGGAGCCGCTTGGTAGACCACCCAAACCGACACCACCGTTATTGTTAGTAGGTGTTGTTTGGATGCCGAGATTGGTTTGTGGGAGGATCGGAGCGGGTGCCAGGCTTGGGTCTCCGGCGCCGGTGACGACGGGGGTAGAGGCGGAAGGACGACCTGCGGCGGCGGAAGAGCCCGCGGAGGAGTCGGCGGCTGAGTCTGGGTTTGTGGGGTTTTTAAGATATGCTATAGACGCGACACTTAGTACAAGTAATTTCAAGAGCAAGTAGGACGTGAGGATGTGATATGTACCTTCAATGTTCCGCCCCTTAGTCCTGGCATCCTCTCGCCATCGCCAGACCGAGTCATAAAGGAGGGACATGCTCATACGACACCGGACCTTCAGCATCAAAGTATCGTCGACCTCGGGGTTACTGGTCGACGGCGCACCGCCCAGCCGCCACATCTGCGCGAGCACCTCCCCCAATCGCTCAGGGAGATCGTTACTGGAGACGGATAGGCCGCGAACCGCCCAGACCGTTCGATTGAAGAGATTCTTGGTGTACTCCATGTCTATATGAGTGGAAAAGAAGCTTTTACATAGTTTCAGCAACGTGCATCCGCCTGCGACCATCATTTGGTAGATGTAGTATGGTGCGTAGGATAGAACGGGGCCAACCTCGGTTTCGAGGTTCATGGCGGCTTCGAGGAATGAGGTCGTTGCGAAGTATAGGGAGAGGAGACGTTCGCGATAATCCTTCGCGACTGGGTCGTCGAAGAAGGCCGATAAGTGGAGGTGGAAGTTAGCGGAGCGAAGATAGAGGTCGGTGATGCCTTGCTAGGTTAATTTGGCCATTTCCATGACTTAGGGGTTAACAGGAACTCATACAGTCATTATGTGTTTTGAACTTCTGCTCAAGATCACCGAAATCACGCGAGAGGAACGATATCAGGGATGACCGTTCCTGGGAACTACACAGACCAACTGGATCTCGCTGATTTGTGTATAGTGCTCTGGTAATCTTGTCGCAGAATCTCTCGATCTCCAGTCTTGATTTGATGTCTTCGGGCAGTTTGAAGTTCGGGTCTACCGACTCGCTCCAGGATAGTGTCCAATCATAGACAGTTGATGGCGGCTGTCCATAGCCAGTCGCGACCCTGGAATATACTATCAGTATATTTACAGAAAGTACCCAATAGAGAAAAGAAACGTACCGTTGCGCCACGATGTTGCAAATCGCCCACGTCCTTACTTTGTCCCTGAGTTCCTCTTCAATCAACTCCACGCGGAACTTGCTAAAGTCTTGAGTGTGCGAAGGCCGATGAAGACCTAGTTGCATGGCAACCTGCATCATCATGCCACACAACATGAAGGTCGGATCCGTAGAAGTACTGCTAGTGGGGAAAGGCCATGTGCAAAGGAGGCAAAGAGCTTTGACGACATGATAGCTCTGTGGAATGTCTGCTAGCGTACTCCATACTAGCCGCGACACTGGACCAGCTAAGGAATTGAGAAGATGGGCGTCCCCTTGATATCGTCGCGCGCCAACACTGATGATTGTCCAGAAGAGCAGTGGTGAGACGGTGTAGTAGTCGTCAGGGGATCGATTTCGGTCAAGGAAGGGAAGGAATGGATGATAAAATAAAAAGAACCTGGCCATATTAGCATTCATAAAGGCAAAAAATGAAAAAAGACATGAAACGTACAGGTTGAAGAGTTCCGCCACCTTCTCCGGCACAACCATGACATCTTCAATCCGCTTTAATTGATTCCCGCTTCGCATGTAGTTGGAGCCATCAAAGCCCGAACGTAAGTCCAGCAAAGATGCCACGGCCTCCTGAGACCCCAAGTACTGGTCCGAAGAGATGGCAGACGGTGTTTGGTAAGCTCCAGATGGACTGACATGGCTCGATTCTTGCTTCGGGGTCGCCTGTGCCGATTGCAGTAACGGTTGCTGCTGAGGCATGGATGCATTGCCTGTTTGCGCGCTGGCGACTTTCCTCCTCAATTCAATAATTTCTCGTTCCATCTCCGCATTCCGACTCCTTTTCCCAACGCGCTTGAAATTTGATTCGATCTTGCAGTCGAGCTTCAGACGCCGGCATCGGGAGCAATCGGTCCATGGGTCTTGAATCACATCGCACCGAAGCTACAACCAAACATCAGTCAACGACCTCGGTCAAACCAACGGTGACGGTTATGACAAAAAGCAAAAGTACAACACAGCCCGGAGAAAAGAGGAGTAAAGAAGGAACAAGAAGCTCTCACCTTCTGCTGTCGACATTCGTTGCACGCCCGCTTCACAGGCTGTCTTCTCTTCTCCTCACGCAGTTCACTGTCCTCGATATCGTCGATACTTCCTGGGGAGCTATCTAGCCCCGCCATGGTGACATTACGCTTTCTAGCGTGTCCCAGGCCATCGGGGCCGACAGCTGGATGGCCGACACCTCCCATTATGGGGCTTGCTGCAGCATTATTATTATGAATCCCTACCCTTGATCCGAAGGTTTCCCCTCGCCCTGGAACCCCCCGGCCTCCGATTCCGCTTGACGATCCTCCGATGGTGGACGCCAGACTGAGTTGCGCTGATGCAGGAGGAAGGTAATTATTATTATCGAAATATTTCGGGCGTAGCGGGCACGGCGGTCGCACGACTTCTAAGGCCAACAGGCCGGTTGAAATCGCAGCGCACGGCGAGAAAAGTCTGCAGCTCGCCAATAAGAGCAATCGAGTTCACTTTCGAACGCAGCTGGGGTCTTTTTCTGCGAGAAAGAACGGTGCAGCTGTCCAAAAGACCCCTCGAGACGACGGCGGATTCGAGGAGGGGAACATCCGATCTCGCAGTCACGTGTAATTATGTCATGTGACTACACCAGATGATATTTCAATGTTACACGTGATATAAAAACCCTAATCAATCTTTACCACGTGACATGCCCGTATAAAACTAGGGCTAGGCCTCGCTTACTGCAATCTACTCATAACCAACTACGTCCGTACTAGTACGCAGTAGTGCATGTAGCCTATTTTCCCATCCGACGGCGCACTCTTCGGGAAGATCCGCCGGAAGATCAACTGCACGGAGTAAATGCTGGTTCTTTTCAATACCCACACGCCCGCGTTGTGCCGCCAGAACCATGGGAAGCTTGAATACGGCTTTTGGACGCGGAAAGGAGTGTGAAATCTTGAGTGCCGTAATCTGATAACCAGGGTTTTGGTTGCCATCAAAGAGCTGAAGAAGCTGCTGGCCGTGATCGTGGATCTGAGCTCACTTTACCTACTTGAGATATCAGTTGTCTTGAAAAGATCTCATAAATGTTTGAGGGCAACGCAGAGATCAATCTGCTCCAGTACAGTAGTGAGGTCTATTATAATCTGGCGACCACGTGTATGTCAGTTCCTTTCATTCCTGCGCTAAACTCATTTATTAACCTTAACAGGGCTCCATAGGTCAAGTGGGCCAGTGACACCCACCGCCACCTATCCACATGCGCTACCAGAAGCACCTACCAATTCGTTCCCAGCAATACCGCTCAGAAAAAAAGCAGAAGTTTGACAGCTCTCCGGCTGTGCCTAGCTCTCCGACTACTTATGACTTTGAGCCAAACGTCGCTGAAAAGTCTTTTGACCGGGATCATGTGTGCATTCTAACCAAGTCCACTGACCCTATTAATTCTTCCCACATTTCTCCATTCTCACTGGCGAAGTCAAGAGCTGACACATGACATAAAATTTGATACCATTGAGGGGCTGTTGTTCGTGCTTTGGTCTAAGGAAAAGGTGAATCCCTGGACCCATGAGAATAATAAGATGTTTGAATCTGGTGCGAACAAGTTCATTCTGGACTTCCACTGCCGTGGATACTGGGATCGGGTCTTAATTTCCCTTTAATCAATCATTGTGACCTGATCGGCTGTCTCCTTGATATTACCGTCAATGTAGACAACCAATGACAGTTTTGCTGCAATGAGTCAGGTATAAGTGCCAGTATATTTACCAGGGTCTGGTGGATCTCCGTGGGATGGCACATTGACAAGAAAGTGGTCTTCTTTCTAGACGGGATTCTCGAGAAAGCTGCTACACGGGCGAGGATGGTGACGACAATTGTTGCTGGATAATGAACATGGGTCTTCTAAAACGAATCGCTTTGGGCCAGGCGAAACTAAAGGTAATCTTTGTTATGTACGATTCCTATAGGATCAGTCCCTGTTCAGGAGTCAGTTTGTACACCCGTATCTCGTAGATGGTTAGGGTTTCCTCCATCCACGACTCTGGCCATTAGTCATCATTACTTAGTCAGATGCACTTTCCTCATTCGACGTCTTGCGTGCTCCGTAATATCTGACCGCGTCGAAATGGTAAGGAATAGCTGATGTGTTGTCAATAGATAAGGATAGGCAGATTGCTTGCATGTTAGCGGGTTGCTCTTTTTTTCCCTTTTTTTTCCTTTTTTTCTTTTGCTTGAGGAATAAACGGCACCAGAAATATCGGGACATCCCGACCAGAGGATTGACCGCAGTCAAACTTATTTCCTGCTTTCAGTGACATCCTGACTCAGACTGTCAAGAGGAAAAGACAAATGATGGCGGGCGTACACAGGCCACACGGTGGTGCCCGACTCAGCCTGCACGGTGGGTGCGTTCGTATGCCGTATAGTTCGTATAACTCACCATTCCGGCCGACGTACTCCAGAGTATTGCTACTGCCGGCCCTCTGATTGATGAACGAAGGACTTGTAGGGCAAAAGCCGTCCTGGCTCCGGCATGACGCCGCGCCACCTTATGTCGATCCCCGTACGGATGGTGCCTTATATTAAAAAGCCCCCTGTTCTTTCTCTGGCCTTCCTTTGGCGCTGGCTTGGAACAGACTTGACCCATCTGTTTTACTTTCTTTCGTGCTTCTCTGCTTAAGAAACAAAAAGTAGCCCAGAGAGAGCGATCCATGTACCATGGGTGCATCCCCACCAGAATCGGCAGCAACCGCCAATGGCGATGAGCTTGTTCCTCCCGATCTCCCGCCGGCGTATGAGGAGATAGAGGCACCGCCACCAGTGACCATCCTGCCGTTGAATCTCTATTACAGCGCTGGGTCACCCCGAAGTTCCACTGTTACTCGGGACGAGTGCGCTGCCCACCTGAAGTTCCTAGCGGCCCTTGCAGACCTGCGGGAATCCATCTCGGCAGAGGATGGCCTTTTTGGGATCTGTGATGAGGAGGCCAACGAGTGTCCGGATCGTCGAAATGAAACTCTCGCGCGGATTCGAGAGAAGCGCTGGTCCGTGTATACCAGCAGAGCAGTCGACCGTTATTCGGTGTGGTGGCAGCGGTGTGTCCCTAGTTCGGAAGAACGTCCTACGCTGCAGACTCTCCAGAGCCGCCACTACAGCAAGATCACAGAATGTAGCTCGAGGACCTATTGGCGTCAAAAATATATGCCTCCGTTAGGTGCGTTGCCGTCTTCTCTCTTTACGGGACTTCGAATAGTACGTATTAATGGATATCGGGACAGATGTTTTGATGGTATGGCATTCCCACATGCTCAACCCCAGAGCCTTTCTCGAGGACTGTATTCGATACGGTAAGATGGGCTTCTGGATGACGGGCTTTCCATGGGCAGTCATCAACCACTGCCTCGACGAGCAGAGCTTGGAATACGATGCAGGAGACGCTGCCCAGAGTAATTTCGAGAGCGAAACCACTCGCTCATGGGACAATCTTCACGATGCGCCGCGGAAGGATATAGACTGCCCCAGTTGCAAGTCCCAGGTGCATGTTCAATGGTCCGCTGGGCGGATGCCCTATCGATCCGCCATCCCCTTTGAGAAATTTTTTGGGTTTGCAGACAAGAGCTTCAACGCCACGTGCCCCAACTGCCGCTTTATTATCACCCATGACAAGCTCAAGGTGGCCAAATTCAGGACAGACCTGCGCAATTTGCTGCACCGGGGTTGGCCCATGCCAGGGACGTTCTACAACGTGCGAGGGGTCCCAGAAGCGGTAGACATCGACCACCACCGCTTCCAAACCTTCTTCCCCAATCAGCTCCTGAAGACAATTGGCAAGGATATGCTCAGCATCACCCATCCGAAGAACCACTGCACCAGCGTAGATCAGCTGCGCGACGAACTTCAATTTCAACTCTCGGATCGAGACGTACTCAAAAGGCTCAAAGGGTACTTTCGATCATCCCTTCCCAGCGATGAAAAGATAGCGTTCCGCCGGATGATGTGCAGCTACTGGGATAATGTATCCATGTTCTCCATGGACCTCGCCGGCGCGGTCATCCGCCAGGGCACGTTCGTGCAGAAGATGGATCAGATCGACTGGATACACTCGCCCACCGTCATGGAAACCATGGACCGCCTCATCAACAAATACAAAGCCTTCTTCCATATCATGGTCTCCAACCCGCGGCACATGGCCGTCCCGACCCTCGACGTCGACCTCGCCTGGCACACCCATCAACTCTCCCCCTCCCGCTATTTTGAATACTCGACGTACCAAACCGCGGAATATACCGCGTCCATCTTCATCGACCACGACGACAAAGTCGACGAAAACAAGCTCTCCGACGGCTTCGAATGGACCAGCAAAATGTACAAGAGGCTCACCAACGGCCAGATCTACAGCGAATGCACCTGCTGGTACTGCGAGGCCATCAGAGCCCCCGACCTGCATAGCAGTACCATCGGCAGCATCTTCTCCTCCTTATCTACCTCGCGCGCACGCGAGCTCGCCGCGAACCTCCACGACCGCCCGGATATCTCCTCGGATCCGAATCGCAACCCGCACATCTCCGCGCATAACGCCGTGAGTCCCGACTCGCCGGTGTGCCACTACACCGTGGCCCGACGATTAAAGGCACTCCAGCTGCAGAGCAGCTACGAGCGCGCCTGTCGTCGTGCAGAGAAACGTGGGCGCAGCAACTCCAAGACCACTGCCCCCACCACTAACCCCACCTCCGGGAGTAACACGTCCAGTAACCGCAAAAGACGCTCAACAGCAACAGACGATGGCTATGTCGCCGCCAGCGCGTTCCCGCTCATGTGGGGCGTTCCCGTCTACGTACCCTATTACGCACCGTACATGTGCGACCCGGGCGTGCATCCGGACGCCTATGCGGGTAATCCGGCTTGCATGAATCTAGTCCCGGGGGGGTATGGCAATTGCGCTGCGGGAACGTGCGGGGGCACTGTTGCGGCGGGCGGCTGTGGTGGTGCGCCAGGGGGGACGTGCTCGGGTGGTTGTGCTGGAGGAGGTTGCGGTGGAGGAGGAGGAGGCGGTAGCTTTGGTGGTTGTGGAGGAGGAGGAGGCGGAGGCGGCTGCGGGGGAGGTGGCGGAGGCGGATGTGGCGGAGGAGGGGGCTGTTGAGCAGCCGCAGGTCACCAGATGGTGTTATTGATGCTCATTACGAGGTCTAGACATCTGACAGAGTATTACGTGCCATGATGATAGATAGCTGACTTTGTTCCTACTACGAGAAATATGATATGGTTTGACTTATCTTGTCAATAAAGAAAACATGCTTAATGGGTATTCAACCTATGTGCCTGCCAACATGGAATCAATAATGCGAATCAGCTCGGAAAAAGAATATGTATGTAAACAGTTGGAAAGGGTAATATCCAGAGAACACAGATGGCAAAACGCAAATTAGGTCCCTCTTCTTTCTCTTTTAGCCCCAAGCCGTCGAGACTACATGAGCACACACTTGTTCCGATTTTTCTTGCTCGTCTCATTGATCGTGCGCTCATTCCATTCCTCGATCCGTCTCCGCCAGTTCTCATTCGCTGCCGCTGACGACCGCGTGCGACTAGAAAGCGTGGGGTCGGTGGACACCCGACGATTCAATGGGATGATCCCCTGCGCCGGGGCCTGGGTAAAGTCATGGGACTGTGAGCGGCCGTTCGGGGCTCTCTGATACCATGTGCGTCGTGCCGTCGGTACGGGCAACCGGGGCACTGTTTCCTGGGCTTCAGGTACTGCTCTCGCGGCGGCTCGGAGGTTAGGGGACGAGAAAGAAAAGGGATAGTTACTCAGTGTTGGCACATCAGACTCTGGGACAGTGGGTTGCACGTCCATCAAGTTAGATGCCATCGCTTGGCTGACCACATGCTCGGTATGATTGCTTGGGCTCGATAAAGGTTGAAGGGGGGATACAACTGCAGGAGTAGGTGTCTCTGGCGGAGTCACCGGACCTGGGATCGCTTGTGCGGAAGTATGGAACATGTTGGCCGATGTTTCCATTGGGGTGACGGGGGTTTGTAGCGGCTGCGGTCCCAGGGGTACTGCGGACCCGTCAGGACTTTGGGGAGATGGCCCTGTCGGGTCATTTCTCGCTCTTCGGAGCACATTCCTTTGCCCTCGATCGGCGTCCCCGTCTGGCGGTCTAACAGTCCTCCTCATTCGAGCTGCCAGCCGGGAACCACCAATGGTATTCAGCCTATGAAGCGCAGGCCGCCCAGATGATTGATCTGATTCTTGCACCGTAGCCTCTAAACGGGTGCTCTGAGCCCTGCGAACTGGCGTCGGGGTATGCCTTGCCATCGCAGGCTCCGTCGCTGATGGGAGCAACATTCTCCTCAAGTGTTCTGGTAACGGTATCTCAGGCTCGCGACTATAGGGAGGCGGAGGGGGAACCCAATTGTCAGCGTCACTTTCGTGCGGGATATGGGGAAGGAACCGGTGAAGGACGCGCGTAGGTTCGGCAGGACGTTGTGCGTTATAATGCCGCCCACGTGTGGCGGCCGCGGCGGTAGCAGCACGTTGCAGTGTGTCTTGAGATCGCGGCTGGCTGTTATTATAAGGCAAGTCTGTAAACTGATATGTGCTGTTGATACCCGCATTACTGGAAGAACCAGACTGTAACGAACTGTTTCGACGGTGACGAGGCCGCAACTTCTGGTTAGCATTCGATGCAGCAGCTGGATAAGACACTCGCGAGCCACTTCGCACTTGGCGCGGAAAAGCAACAGTGCCACGGTTTACACGAGTCCTCCGTCTCTCAAGTTCTACCTCAGTGTCCAAGCTAGAGTCTGGTTCTCTGAGCAACTTCGGTTCAGCCTCTCCAAGTTCAATACTGAACTCATCCATCTCCCCATCTATTGCAGATCTCGCAAAGTCCAAGAGAAGCACCCTGCCCCCATCAACTGGCACATCTTCTTCGCCAATTGTCGGGGGTCGCACACCACCAGGGGCCACAGCCACCAATCTAAGATTCTTGGCCTCCGGATCTAGGGTTGAATGCGAATAGCGTATCCAGCGAGCAGCCGTGATTCCAGGAATGTCACTAAGTTTACGCCCACTGATGATAGCACTGGGCTGATTGAGTGTCTGCTGCAGTGGCGTAGACGGCGCATCGCTTGGCTGAGCCAGGTCACGGTCTGATACACTGTTTGCCCCATCTGTTGAGCTTGCTGAAGGAGTATCAACGTGGCTAGGTATCCCATACACCCATATACCCCCGCCTTCAAATCCCAGCGCAACAAGGTCGCCTTTACCATTGACTGCCGGAAACATGCTGGGTGAGGCTACCCAAGATCCACGTCCTGCGGTGGGGCTCTCAAAGTATATGGTACCTGAATTGGTATTGCTAATCCTGACAGCCCGGAAGGCCTTGTTCTGTGCCTCGTAGCCCAAAACCCAGTCATCTTCCCCATCCCCATGAAGCGGAAGTAGACAAGCCCGGGTGTAGCCATGAAGTATATTAGGGAAAAGGATCTGAGTGGTCCACATCCGGACCTGAGCGTCACTGGGTGATGTATCATCTTCTGTGCCAGTGCAGAACGGGACAGTAACGCTAACAACCGAGCCGGTCTGGCTGTTGGACGAAGAGCCTAGTAGCATATATCCATCCGAAGAGAAGGCAATTGAGTCGACCCCGCTGCAACGAACAGCCCGTCTGTCGGTCGTGAGTACACCTTCACCTATTGCCTGCACTTCGATTCTATCGTCGTACGTGATGCCAAGAACGCCACCGGTTGGGGAAAGCGCTAAAGCCCGGGGGGTGTCGTTCAACGCGAGACATTGAATCAGTTGACTTTCTTGGTCCGTAAGAGTGTAGACGTTGATCTGATGTCTTGAAGATATGACAGCCAGAAGTGACCCGTCATCCAAAATGGTAGCATCCAAGGGGCGTCTCGTCGTCTTGAGTTCATGTCTGACGATGGGTGACTCCGTGCTCACATCCAGAATGACGATCCTCGAAGAACTGAGGCAAAGGATCATTTGTCCGCTGACCGAAAAGCTGAACCGAAACGCTTCGCCCTGGGGAGATGCCGTAGAGGAGCTCATGGACGTAGAAATAAGCTTGAGAAGCGTTCTACGCGGTCTAAGAAACACGTCAAACGTGTTCCGCCTGATCTCATCAAAGAACCTGCGTTTGAGAGATTCCAGGCTTTCCGGGTGCGGTCGACGATCCGACCACGCGGAGTACGACGAACATCGAGACAGATGATAGACATAAAGCGGCGACGAGTCGGAGATCCGCCTCCATTTCCGATTCAACAGGGCCAAAGACGCAAAAGCATTTGGATCAACGGTGTATAGGATGCTGCGGAGCCTGTTAAACCAGATCTCAACCTGAACGCAGCCTGTATGAACAACGTATGAACAACATCATAACAGTGGTGTTGCGGTGTTGCTACCAATGCTGCTACTGCAAGAAAAGAGGCCATACCACGTACCGTTCAATCACATTGCGGGGTAGCCGGCCAAACGACGATGAGCTCTTCGCACTATTTTCCTTGCTTCGTGCCCCCAGAGCTGCTCTGTCATTCTGCTGTCGTTGCTGCGTGCTGCCATTTCTAAAGGCTTCAGGCCGCTCACTGATAGGTGACTGGGCATTATCTTCCATGGTCACCTGGAGAGCCGACCTACATTTGGGGGAATCAACCGTATGTGCTGAGATTCAATTGGACGTTTTCCACATACTTCCAGCTAGCGCAGAATATATCTAGAAACGCAGGGCGGAATCTACTCCAGCAATATATAAAGAAACAAGAAAAAGTCAGACGCGCCGTGTCAGGAAAAGTCTGCGGAATGCTTTTGGCTTTGGCTTTGGCTTTGGCTTTGAGCGCAGCTGGTGGCTGTGCCTTCGCCGGGTCTAAATGCAACGAACGACGATCCAGTGCGGCGCGTAGAAGATGAAACGAGGGGCGAGGTGGCAGTAGTCGAGCGGCAGCCAGTCGATGAGCGTAAGATGCCGGGATACTGCCCGCTGCATCGTTTAGGCAGCCTGCAGGGGGGGCGCTAGAGGTTGAAGCGCAGACAAAGATGAAGCCGGAGATGTCCAGGAAGAGTAATTAATCCTCAAAGGGAAAGCGGATAGTATTCTTAGTAATTCTTCACGTGATTGGAGCACTGGGATGAGTCAGCAGCCTGTTCCCCACACCAACTATTTCCCGAAGCGGCAGAAAAGACGGACTTCAAGATATCGACCGGCAAAGGGAAGAAAAGACAAGAAGACGATCCCTTCAGTTCTCTCGGGGGTGTTACTCTGTTCCTGCGATAAGGATGGTGAGCAGCGCAGTGCGATACGGCGCATAGCACCACCGGCATCCTTCCCCTTTTTCTCTATATGTGCATGTATGCCTTGCACTCCGCCTCGCATTTTATTGTCTATTTCCCTCCTGATCGGCTCCGGCCATTGCAGCATAGGCAGTTGGTCCGGAAGTGTGCTGGCAGTTCGTTTGATTGCTGTTATTGCTTTTTTTATCTGTGGCCCAGAGTTAAAGGATTGCTTCATTTTGGTTGGCAGCCAGCAGCCCCATTATTAGTATGCCGCCTACAGCCACGCTCCTGGGCAATTCGGCCTCTCAATTGCCTTCACCGGGGTTCAATGCTGGAGCGCGTCCTTACAGGTCACATAAGGTCAGAGCCTGTGATCTGTGCAGAAAGCGCAAATCCCGATGCACCGTGGACATCCCGGGCCAGTCGTGTCTTTTGTGTAGGGTTCAGGGAGCGGTCTGTCACTATCAAGAAGAGCCTGGAAATGATCCACCCATTGCCAATGCCACAGATCCTATTCCTGCTGAGAAATGGCCCCAAGAGCAGGATCCGGAGGATATTTCACCGGGGCAGAAACGCAAGCGCGCATCGGATGACATCTCTCTTCCTAACCCGGAGCGTCCGAAGGAGAACGCCCCCGGCAATCTCCGCCGTGCAACGTCTGTTGGAGAGCATCGAAGTAATCAGTTTCGGCGCCTAGGCGTGGAAGACCCTCAGAATGAGTCGGTTTTTATTGTTGGGCCAGTGGTCGCAGATGATGCCCAGGTGATAGAGAAGCATTTGCCCCCAGAGCGCACTAGCAAGTCTGTGGAACCAAAGAGCCATCCGTACAACGTGTATTCCAGCGATCCGAGAAAGCCTATCCTCTACACGACCGTCTCAAGGCGAAGACAGGGGATGCGAGCTGGCATTCCCCCAGGAGAAAATCAAAAAGAGATCCTTGAGCAAATCCTTGGGCCTTTCAAGGATGATCTCGTGAGACTGTTCGTTCTTTTTTTTTTTTTCTATGCCGTCTATATCGATGGACTTTGCTGACGGTCTATAACAGGTTCCTAGATAGGTTCAATGTGGCCTTCCCTATTCTCGACGGAGAAAGCTTTTGGGAAGCTTATACTTCAGGGGCTCCGGGCGAACCACCTGCGACTCTATTATGCCAGCTCTATTCAATGTCATTGGTGTACTGGAAGCACACTCCAAGGCTCGCCTGCCATCCTAAGCCCGATGTTCGATATGCCGTCAATATGACTGTGGCTGCTCTACATGAAGATTTCTCTGCACCTGGCCTATCGACCATTAATGCTGCTCTTGTCGATCTGACCGGACGACCAATCTTCTCCATGACGGGGAACGCTATCAGTTGCGGCCGTACGGTGTCTCTTTCTCATTGTCTGGGTTTGAACCGTGACCCTACCAATTGGAGATTGTCTCAGAGCGAAAAGTACAACCGTATCCGCCTGTGGTGGGGCGTTGTAATACACGACCGTTGGTGAGTCTTTCGCTACAGCCTCTCGCTACATGCTATATCCTCGCATGCTAACAGCTCCGCAGGGGAAGTTTTGGCCACGGCGTACCCCCGCAAATCGCAAAGAATCAATATGATGTCCCGCTTCCCACTGTTGACGTCCTCCTTCCACAGGGGTCGCGCACCACTGAGCGCTTGAGAGCTGCGCATAGCCACATTGCGCTGTGTCGGTTGACCGAGATTCTAGGAGAGCTGTTACCGCTCGTGTATGGCCTCCAGCTCAGACTATCACGCGAGACCTCGAAGAAAGTGAGACAGATTCGAACTGACCTGGATGTATGGGAAGACTCTCTCCCGGACTTGCTGCGATCGCCAACAAACGGCTCTGAAGATAGGATCGCGGGGACAAGTAGCTTGCAGCTAGCATTTCTTTCTTTGAAGATGCTTGTCAGTCGGGTAGAATTGAATGTAAGATGACATTCCCGGCCCAGAAACAATTTACCAGGAAAGCATGTATGCTCATTTAACGATTTTGTTATAGGAGGTGAACCATGGCGAGCCAGACAACCCCGAAGCTCGTCGGTATTTTCAGACAGAATGCCGGAAATCTGCCGAAGACATTGTGAAATTTATCTCCTCGTTACAACGAGACAACTTTAAGGAGTTCTGGCTACCATGTAAGCTCCCATTCATTCCACTTTTGGGATATCAAACCCTAACTGAATCGCGCACAGACAGCGCCTTCCACCTCACCACAACCGCAACCCTCCTCGTCCGAAGCGCCCTAGAAACAACAGAAACAGAGATAGCCCGCTCGTGCCTCGCCAACGTGGAGGCCTTCCGCACCATCCTCCGTCGCGTCCGCGAAGACGAAGATTGGGACGTCGCGGACATGTGCCTAGACCACTGTGAGCGAATCCTTAACCGTCTTCCGCAGGCCTGGAGCAGCATCGGCCTGGTGAATAGCCATGGCAGCGGAGAAGCAAGCGACGGTCCTCGACTGGTTAATCCCGCTGCGATATCGCTGCCAGAGACGCAGACAAATAACGATATCGTTGATGATATGATGTCGATTTCGGGGACGTTTGGTACCATGGATGGGTTTCCGTTCGATATGACGGGGATCTGGGATATGTCTGTTTTTCAGGATGTGAATATGCCATGATACTGCTAGCATGTGCGGCATGGCTGGTTTCGTGGGGTTTTGTGTCATGTCATGCGCGGACAGATCGGATTTCAGCTTATACCAGGATTGCTTTCTGTTAGGGCTGCTTCTGACTTACAATTGCAGGCTGCTCTAGGCTCTAAGGAAACGATAAGCAGTAAGGGTAAGTGTTCCTTCAGATCTATATATACTCATCCGCTAACTGTATATCGTATGTAGCTGCTTCCCAGCCCCCTTGTAATAGCTATAGCTTCACCCTGAGATGAGAGCGCTTAGCCAGCAACGCTTGCCACAGCCTTTTGACGCCGAAATGCGTCTGTTCAGGAGGACTGCAGGTTTCCCAGGGTGCCCCATGTGGCTACGGTTCATTAGCCTATGATGGCACGCGCAAATCAGTTTTTCAATTTGGCGTAACTTGCTTGTGTATATATATCCCTGAGTATGTATTATATAGACCACGGATGATAGAAATAATACAGCAATGTAGGAATATGTCTACCAACAAGCATTGTCATGGAATACAACAAAATTAATATTGTCCAATTTATACATAAAGCAAACCAGTGCTGAATCCGCAGCCATCCTGGATGCGCAGAGCCAATGAAATGAAATGAAATGAGAAATGAGAAGCCTCTAATACAATCACCTGGGTACAGTACATATTACACGGAAAGAATAGGAGAGAGACACGGAAATTTTTTGAGCACTGCAAGCGCCATACCATACCATAGCATCACATACCTTCATAATGCCATCAGTTGCTCTTTGCTTTTCTTTCTTACTCTACTGTTTCTTGTTCTCGTCACCACCAGCACCAAACATACTGGTGAAAGAACCCTTCATGCTCTTCATCTGTTCTTCGCGGAATTTTTCCTCTTCAGCGGCCATCTCGGCCAACCACTTCTCGCCGTTCTCACGGATCTCGCGGTCGATCATTTCATAATTCTTCTGGCCACGTTCACGGATCTGGTCCCAGAGCATCTTACCCTGCGCCAGTCCTTCAGACGGGGTTTGTTCGCCGTCCAGGGTGCGGTTAGACTTGAGACCCAGAGCAGAGGCCAGGCTACCCACGCTCACGCGAGGACGCTTCTTCTGCTCCTCGGCAACTTCCCTCTGGAAACGGTCGCGCATGGCTTTCTCGCGCTTGGCGAATTCAATGGGGATGTCGGTGCCCTCGAAGGACTTCAGGACCGGGCGCACGTCTTCGACGCCCATACCGGCCAGGTACTCGAGGAAGGGAATCAGAGCAACCAGGGTCTTATCCTTCGGGTTACCTTGCCATTTGTCCAAGATAATGGCGTTCTCGGGTTGCAAACGGGCATGCTCTTCCTTAGTGTCGAGCATGATCACCTTAGACAGGTCCCGGTTCAGGTACGAAAGGTCCTAATAGCTGTCAGCGTACATGGCTCCAATCATTATGGAAAAAAGAGTATCATACCTTGATGTACTCTCCATCCTTGTATCTCGTGGCTTCCCTGAACAAAGGCCAACGGATGATACGGTAGGGGTCCAGTTTCCGAAGGACTTGGTCCGCCATCATACTCGGGACGGTAGTGAAGAGAACAAGCTCGTAGTACTGGTTCAAATAGCGGAGGAAGTAATCGATCCCAGGCCGCTTGGCGAGCCGCCATCCGTGTTCCCGACTCCATTCACTGTGCACTATGAGGTCTTCCAAACTGATCACCAATGTGTACGGCTGGCGCATGTTCGGGTCTTCATCAGGCAACAACTTCGGGAACGGGGGATCCTTGTAGTAACTTGTGAGGTCGCTCAGACGGGCCTTGATGCGGTTGTAGAAGAGCGATGCACCCCAGCCAGATGGCTGCTCCGGATGAGCCTTCTCCTCCTCTTCCGTGTCCCAGTTCCGTCCATAGTGTGCAGTCCCCGCAACGGCCGCAAGCGCAAATAGAGCATACATTACGTTCGCCATGCGAGCCCGTCGACGGTCCAAAGATGAGACGTAGGCATCTTTAGGAATGTCACCCCCACCTCCGTCATCGTACTCATCCCCCGCCTGTGCCGGATCTTCTGTCAGGTTCAATGATGACTGTCCTCCTTTCGAACGACTTTCCACCTCTGCAGCCAATGTAGACGGGATACCCTGTGTGAGATCGGGAAGAGGCTTTCGCGGGGCACTTTTCTCCGTAGATGTCGGATCGGATTCAGGCTGCATACGTCGTCAGTCAAATTAAGAACACAACGACTAGTAACAGCAGACTTACCGGCGCAGAAGTGTTGGTAGCAGATTTCTGTTGCGGATCGGCCTTGGTTTCGAATTCCGCTTGCTCTGTCGAATACTGTCCCCGCGGAGCATCTGCTGGTTGCTCGGGCTTGGACGACTTGACCGAATCCGGAATTTTATATGGAGTCTTCTTGGGTTTGTTGCTTTTTGCGTACCATCGCGCATGATGTACCGAGAGGGTAGAGGCGCGAACTGTAGACGTGAGGACGTTCGGCCTCGTCAGAGGCAGCATCGCACGGCTAAGCATAGTGTGGCGGCAGTAAGGGCATCTAACAGTAGAGGGAGACAATGACGAAGAAACAAATGCTCATGTTCCGTTCCAGACAAAAAGCGGCACCAACGAGAGCGAGAATAGGCCTTCGAGAACAGCAGGCGATTGGCAGGTAACAAGTATCTTCCGGTCTCTTCTCTGACCTCGCTGCCGGTCTCTGGGACTGACTGTCGTTGAATCCACTCGAAAAGTTCGGGACAGCTTCGGCCACGGCGGCCCACGCGCACCCACTGTGCAGGCCCTCCCCGCTGGCTCCTATAAATTCTTTACTCTTCCTGAAAGTTTTTTCTTTTCTTTCTTTTTCTTTTTCCTTCTCACCAATTTGAAAGTTGAATTCACCCAGACCACAAATTTGACCCATCACGCATCTCTCCTCCATGCATGCCGGGTTGTATTAGCTGGGAAGACCAATCTCCCATCCCCAAGAGCTGCAGCAAAGAATCTCATCTGCCGCTGCGGCCCCGTTGATGGGATACAGATTCTCTCTTGTCCAGATTCCTTTTGTTTGAATTTGGCTCCTTTTTATATATTACACCTCTTGGTTATCCAGCAGTGATGTTCACAGTCTGGATGAAGGGGCTGTTATGGTTAAAGCAGGATTCAGTTAATGCAACAATGCGATGATATAATAACCTCTTGAACGATCGATATAGACTACATAGAATCTCTCCTCTCCCCACTCACAATTGTGTGTTTATTTTTATTTTCTAGAGCTCCTCCGACAATCTTTCTCTCACCATGCTGTCCGTCTCACGCACCATGGAGAATCTGACCCTCCAGGACCTGTATCCCCAGGTCGACTGGGGTGTTCCCCCGGAGGCCGAGAAAGAAGAGAAAAAGGAGCAGCAGAAAGAGGAAGAGGGCAAAGAAGAAGAAAACTACGAGCCAGCAGGCCCTTTTCCCTTCTTTCAATTGCCATCCGAGCTTCGTCTGCGCGTTTACTCCTTCGTCCTCTTTGCCGCCACTCGCCGCCGTCGCCGTCTGCTGCGAAACACCGGCTCTGTGGGCGCCTCGTCGAAGAACCCTCCCATTGTGCCGCTGCCAGAGCGTCTCTCGCTTTTTCTGGTCTCCAAACAAGTCCACGCAGAAGCCAGCGACTATTTCTTCTCAATCCAGACGTTTCGCGTCTTTCCGATCCAGGATTACTCCAGGTTGCCCACGGTCCGCTCCCTCCCGCCACGCTACCGCGCCTCGATATCCAACATCGAATTGATTCTGGGATCAAGCTGGACTAAACCCCCAAAGACGTGGATTGTCAATAATGGCCTTGGTCTGGAAGAGATGCACCGCGTTCGTACCTTGAAAGTGTTCATCGAGTGTGATCCGTCACACCCTGTGTTTGAAGGCTTCCGTATCTCCAAGGATTTCTACACGGAATTCGCGGGTGATCTGCTGCGAAGGATTCTCGAGAGACTGCCGAGTTTGAGGAACGTCGAGTTCGATGGATATCCCTCTGTCCAAAGATATGGAGCTCTTATGACCCGTCTCTTGCAGGAGACAAAGGACTCCAAGAAGAAAATCCTCTTTGGCCCTGAACGAAAATGGAGAGAGGAGGTAGTGAAGGGCGAAGAAGAGACAGCAGTGGGTGTTACATGAACCTAGGGCTGCAGCGGAATCTGGGGCATCGCATTATCAAGAAGGACGTCTGATACTTGAATTCGCGTCTTTGCTAGCCTTTCTGGGTGTTATGAATCTACGACTGCTGTTTGATGCTGTCACGAACGTTGGATTGCTGAGCTATGTGAGAGGACCTGGGATTTTTCGACTGTAGACTTGCTATTGGCACATCTCTCATGTCTATGCACTATGACCACCGAACCTGTGCCTAAGACTTCTTTCCGTCAACGAATTGTTACATTTATGAATTCTATGCACGCCATCAAAATGGACCGCAGGATATATATCCTTGCGCCTATTGTAGCATCAATCATAAATGCTGATTCACTGATTATATGAACCGAATACAAAATTCTCCATGCATCGTGTCCCTAAGTCTCTAATGTAGATAGTTTTTTTTCCTTTTCAAGAGAGTAGCTCCTCCACCTATACTTCCTCGTCCACCTCCATCGCGGCGTTATTCTGAGCCCCATTGGCCCCGGAAAGTCGTGCCACGGAGGCTTCCTTGTCAATCATCTGTTTTGAGACCGCGACGATGTTATCTTCGATCAATTGCTGGCTTACGTCCTCGATGTCTGTGGCGCCAAGTTAGTGTCAGTCACTTTAAATGACCGAAGTTGACAGGAAATGAAGGCACTCACGCTTCTTAGGATCCACCTTTCCGACGTATCGCGTCTTGAGCTGATCCTTGCTCAACAATGTTTCTTCCTTAACTCGCTTCTCATAACCCTCAGCAAGACCGACCAGCTGCTGCATGCGGTCGACGTTGTGCTGGCATTCATCGTGGAAGTCATTCATCTGCAATGCTTCAGTCCATACTTGCTTGTGCAGGTTCATTAACATGTTCTCCTCAAGCCCCGTCTTGCGGTAGTTGATCCCGATGCTATAGTAGTGTCGGTTCAGGCCGTGGATGAGGGCTTGGATCGACGGCTTGTTCAGATGACCCAAGTTGGATGTTGTTTGCCGGGGCTCCTGGCCCATGACGACGGTCTGGGGTTGAATGAGTCGGAAGGCGTCGATGACGACCTTGCCCTTGACGGACTGGATTGGGTCAACGACAACAGCGACAGCACGGGGTGTAAGCTGCTCGAATGATTGCTGAGTGTTGACGTCGACCGAGGAAAGCCAGCATCCGAAACCAGGGTGGGAGTGATACCAGCCGACGACACTTTCTGGCCTGGGTAACGGATTAAAATCATCAGTATCTCAAAACAGGATTATAGTGACACACTGTTGTCAAACATACCGTCCAGTTTGCTTCAACATATCCATCATCTTGGTTTGAAAGACGGGATCCACAGCCTCAACACTAACACCAGTACCGCTCTGAGGCATAGCAAAAACATCCACCACCTGAACTGTATACTCGTCCACAAATTCACCCAACATCAGACCCATGACTTCCATAGGAACACCAGCCCGGCCATGCCTTAACATTTTCAACAGTGCGAGAGATGAGATGTGGACGGTTTCGGAGTTATCGATCAGGTTGGGGGTATCCTATGGGAGTCTCGTGTCAGCCATGCATATTCACCAATGTCCAACTTTTGAGCTTTCTTCCCCTTCCTCTTATTTCCCCTTTTCAAGTTGACATTCACAATAGCCCAGCCAGTCATATGATATATGAGTGGACACAGCATTCATTCCCCCCTCAACAGGCACGGTAAGACGCAGCAAAAGTGACGCAATGAGGATACTTACACCACCAGGAGCAGCACTCCCCATGCCCATGCCCATTCCTTGGGCAGCATGGAGCATTCGGTTAAGGCGATCCATAATGAGCGATAAGCTTTAATCGACGAGAAATAGAGCGGAAGACAGCAAGAAGATAGCTTCCTGGGCGGAAGCGTCAACGTCGGAGGTCGTCTGGTGGCAGGAAATACTAGCAGTGAATGCGTGGACGTGATTCCAAAGCGGGAAGGGAAGCCCGAATCGAAAGTCGAAAATCAAACAGCAGTCACAGAAGACAAGAAAGCAAAGGTGAGGGTGAGATGGCAAAGCGAGCAAGCAGAGTGTCCAGGGAAGAGAAGCAGTCCAGGCCAGACTTGAGAGACTCCGGAGGCGCATCACATAACCCAAAGGCGGTGAGCCCGACTTGCGGCGGTCTTTGCTCGGCCCTGCTGTCTTTCCTCCAATTCTCTCCTCTCTCTTTCTATTTCTTATTGTCGTTCTTCTGTTTATTCACTTCCAGACGGCAATGGGATTGCCATAGTCTATTATAGCTATTGTTTTCTCGATATTGCCAACCACCGTCTTTTCTTCTTCTCCCCGGGGTCCTTGCTCTTTATCTTGCCTTCATCCTTTCTACAACGCCGTTTAGACCGCAGTCTCACTCTTCACAGCAGCGAGATCGATTGATTTCCAAACCAGTTCTGCTTTGTATCTGTATAACTCCCGTTATCCGGTGCAAGCAATAACCATTCGTGCCGTTTGCGCGGAGTGCTTTTAAAGATGTCATCTATAGCACCACCGCTAGACCCCGTTAACATGAACGGGGTCAATGATCGCAATCGCAAAGTTGCCTATTTCTACGACTCGGATGTGGGTAATTACGCCTACGTCTCAGGGCATCCGATGAAGCCTCATCGTATAAGGATGACCCATAGTCTGGTCATGAATTATGGCCTTTACAAGAAGATGGAGATATATGTAAGTGGTTTTGGCGCAGTCCAGTCTTTCCAGATAACAATACTAATTAAAAAATAACGCAGCGTGCAAAGCCTGCCTCGAAATTCGAGATGACACAGTTTCACACCGACGAGTACATTGATTTTCTTTCGAAGGTTACCCCGGATAATATGGATTCTTTTGCTCGGGAGCAGAGCAAGTACAACGTGGGTGATGACTGTCCTGTGTTTGATGGTCTCTTCGAATTTTGTGGGATTAGTGCAGGTGGCAGCATGGAAGGCGCTGCTCGGCTTAATCGCAACAAATGCGACGTAGCTGTGAATTGGGCCGGTGGTCTCCACCACGCGAAAAAGAGCGAAGCAAGCGGCTTTTGCTACGTAAACGGTAAGATACACTTTGATTTAGACGGAGAGTGCTGCGAATATAACTAAACTGGTTTTGTCTAGACATCGTTCTGGGTATCCTCGAACTGTTGCGTTTTAAACAACGAGTCCTTTACGTCGACATTGATGTGCACCACGGCGATGGTGTCGAAGAAGCTTTCTATACCACGGACCGTGTTATGTCGGTGTCTTTCCACAAATATGGAGAGTATTTCCCTGGAACCGGTGAGCTCCGCGATATCGGTGTGGGACAGGGCAAGCATTATGCCGTCAATTTCCCTCTTCGCGATGGGATTGATGATGTCTCTTACAAGGCCATTTTCGAGCCCGTGATCCGGAGCGTCATGGAATGGTACCGACCCGAAGCTGTGGTCCTTCAATGCGGTGGTGACAGTCTTTCGGGTGATCGTCTTGGATGCTTCAACTTGAGCATGAGGGGCCATGCGAACTGCGTGAACTTTGTGAAGAGCTTCAACCTACCTACTTTGGTTGTTGGTGGTGGTGGATATACTATGCGCAACGTTGCGCGAACCTGGGCGTTCGAGACGGGTATTCTTTTGGGAGAAAGCTTAGGCCACGACCTGCCTTATAATGATTATTACGAAGTATGCTGAATACTTTGTCATTGGTCTAATGTTGGACAGGATGCTAACATGCTGCAGTACTTCGCTCCTGACTACGAGCTGGATGTACGGCCTTCGAATATGGACAACGCCAATACTAAGGAATACCTGGAGAAAATCCGCACTCAGGTGATCGAGAATCTTAAGCGTACATCTTTTGCGCCTTCTGTCCAGATGACTGACGTGCCTCGCGAACCTCTCGTGGAAGGTATGGATGATGAAGCGGATGCTATCCTTGACGATCTAGATGAAGATGAAAATAAGGACAAGCGTATGACTGCACGACGCTTTGATCGGTATGTGGAGAAGCCGGGAGAGCTTAGCGACAGTGAAGACGAGGAGGAGAGTGCAGCCATCGGCGTCCGTCGTCAGGCCAACATTCTCAAACGCCGAAACGAAATCAATTACAAGCACCTTGATGTTGGCGATTCCGGGCTGGAAAGTGGGCTCGCTACGCCAAGAGAGGCATCGTCTGTTGCTGACGAAGAGGCGGATCTCGCTGGCGATGCGAAGATGACGGAGGCGCCTGATGTGGAAACCACTGAAGATCGCGGCTCACCATTTGCTGCGGAGCCACCATCTAGAGCTGAAGAAGCTTCTGTAGCTGAGCCGGCCGAGATGCAAGTCGATAAACTAGAAGAGGAACCCACTACCACTTCTGCCGCCCCTTCTGCGCCCTTGTCACGTCAACAGTCTCTTAAGCCTCAGGAAGAGGATACCGCCATGGAGGATGCGCAAGCCCCCTTAGCGGAACCAGAGCATCCCAAGGAGGTGGTTCCAAGTGAAACACCAGAAGATGGTGAAAGACCGGTCGAAGAAGCGCCGGCTGCTGGGAAGGCCGGCACGCCAGGACCGATGGCTTCCCCTAAGGAGCAATCTGCCCCGAAAGAGGCATCTGAGCCTGTAACAGACAAAGTAGGCCAACCTGAGTCGGCAGAGCCTGCAAAGGAAGCAGGGCCTACCACTGAGGCAGCGGAGCCAAAAGAGGAACCCTCTGAAGCTCCTGCAGACAAGCCCACGTCGGAGAAGACTGAGCCGGAAGAAGCTGGGCCTGAAAAGACTGAGACTGAGAAGGCTGGGCACGAGGCTATCGGGCAGGAGAAGATTGAGCAGAAATCTGAGTCTGGAACAACGGGAGCCGAGGCATCCAGGGAAGCAGGGGAATTCGGCCAGACAGGCGAATCCAGTGAATCCAAAGAGGGCACTTCGGAACAAAGGTCGGAAGATCCTGCGAAAGCCGAAGCGTGATGCTCTAGCAGCAGCGTAACTTGTTCTCTTTATCAATTCCTGGCGCAATAAGGACTGGCAAATACGGTGTTTCGGGTCAACGAAAGAATTGCATCGAGTTCTTTGATAGGTTAAGTTTGTGGTTATCTCCCGGGAAGATTTCTTTCTCTTCTCTTCTTTTTGCCCCTTAGATATTATTATTACACTATGGGGTATCTTCTAATGATGTTGAAAGTTCCTTTCCTTCCCACTGTACTATGGTTTACCTGGATCTGAGTTGACGCTTAACGCAGTACAAATGTGAATTAGACCAAGATATGTTTTTATGGAAATATTCCCCAGTTAGACCCTATTGGTTCCTTCATGACATCGTAGTAATAATCATCAGTCGAGCCATTTTACATTCCGTCCGGCATCCATGGACCACTCCGGGGTATCTCAAACGTCTCCGGATCAATCTCCCGCGGCACAACATGATTCCACTGTGCTCTCGCCGTGTTCGATCCACTCACCAACTGCACCGCGTTCAACATGGTACTATACGGAATACACGATGCCCACCGAACGCGCCTCATGCTAGTCCATAAGTCTTACAGGCTATCCCGGGTTTCACTGCCCCTCTCGGCGTGGCAGGGCTGGCGACGCTTATTTGTGCAGCCATAGAGATGCGGTTTCGAAGTACAGGAAATGGCATTTTCTGGGGTCTTTCCCCCCCCTTTTCCGCCTTTTAGCCAGGATGGTGCGCGCCTCTGTAGATAGGAGGGTGTTGGTCCTCCCCTGGTCAAAAGTATTATTACTTCGTGTATAGTTACACCCCGCGTGATGTTACGGAACGGCCAGTATGTCAAAGCGCAACGTTGGTCTTATCATCCTCCAGGAATATAATGCCGGGCCTGGGTCTTCCAGATCCTTTGACGGGTCCCGGTGTCACCCGTGGACAAGGTTGCCATAGGTGCGAGCAAGCCTGGATTCATGTGCTGGTCATGCCAGAGTGCATGCTCCGGAGTAGAAACATCCAATACAAGGTTGCATGTGGTGAATTGGCTAGGATCGGGTCCTGTTTCGGTTAGGAGCTGCACTCTAGCGCCAACTAATACGACCCTGTCCGCGGTTAGCTCCGGAGCATTTCCATTCCTTTTAAACGCATGGTTTATATTGATACCTGGTTATTCCTGAATCCTCAGGTATCTATACATTATATAATGAGACGACAATCTACCCCAATCAGGAATAGCTCTAGGGCACACTTTCAGCACAAGCGGGTCCCACTCGGCTCAATCACAGCACGGCGCCAAGATTTTACCCACCACCGCACACTAAGCGAATTCGAAACCCTCTGGCCAAACCCTCGACGTCCTCTTCGACCTTTTGTCGTCGCTGTCCTTTCGACCTTTTGCCAATCTTCGACACCGTTAACGTCGATACTCAGCCAAAATGTCTAAGAGAGGGTGAGTCTTTCTCTTGTTTGATTTTTCTGGTCGACAGAAGTGATTGCTACGAGCGTTGCCGGTGTTGCTTGTCGTTGTTGGAGAACCGCACTGTTGAGTGGCAGGATAAGAAAAGAGGGAACGTTCATTGGGCAATGTGAAGAGACCGATGTGTATAGAGGGGGGCAAGCAGATGGGAAGCAGCGCTCGGGGCGACACTCCGATGGTCAAAGAAAGGATATACCTACCGCTTGGAGATGAGAAAGCTAATGCTTGGTTTTTGAATATAGTCGTGGTGGTGCCGCCGGCAACAAGTTGAAGATGTCCATGGGTCTTCCCACGTACGTTAATTTCCTCCCAACGTTCGAATTCGAGCACGAACAGAACCCGTTCTTCATCGACCGAAGCGATGATGCTTGCTTCCCCCAAATCCCTTCGAGAATCACCAGCACCAACCCAATAGTCTCTCGAAAACGTCAACTAACAGTCATATAGTGGAGCCGTCCTCAACTGCTGCGACAACTCCGGTGCCCGTAACCTGTACATCATCTCCGTGAAGGGCATTGGTGCGCGCCTGAACCGTCTCCCCCGTGCCGGTGTCGGTGACATGGTCATGGCTACCGTCAAGAAGGGTAAGCCTGAGCTCCGTAAGAAGGTTATGCCTGCCGTTGTCGTCCGCCAGAGCAAGCCCTGGAGGAGGCCGGATGGTATCTACCTCTATTTCGAGGACAACGCTGGTGTGGTGAGTGACACTTCCTCTTCCATCGGTTGATGGATGGATGTCGTATATGAATGTCGGGGTTATAGCGCGAAAAGCGGGTTGAACTACTAGCTTGATACAAGCGAATGGGACCGTGCTATGTGAACGATATACCTTGCACATCCATCCGAGGCCATATTCGAGAGAGAACTCTTACTGATAACATGAATAGATCGTCAACGCCAAGGGTGAAATGAAGGGTTCCGCCATCACTGGCCCTGTTGGAAAGGAGGCTGCTGAGCTCTGGCCTGTAAGGACATATCCCTGTTCGATCTCATGAGAAAGACCAAGCTAATACCATCTAGCGTATTGCTTCCAACTCCGGTGTCGTCATGTAAAAAAAGACAAAAAAAGAAATGTGATGTGTTGCGGAGATACCAGCTGGGCTTTGACGGGTTGCATACTTATGAAATTTAAATCAGTTTTCCTCTTGTTAAAAATGGAAAAAGGCGCCTTGACTTGGTAATTTTCAACAGCTGCATGTGTTCGTTGTCGGCCCACCCTAGACTAGATGGGCTGCTTTTTCTTTTTATAATGACGACTCGGAGATATGCAAGAATGAACCTGATCCTGAATATTCTTTAGCATTTTTGCTTGTGGAAGACCGTTCCTCCAACAGTGGGCCACGCTAGCTTAGTATTGTATCTGCTTGACCTCTGGATCTTGTCCATTGGATCACCTTTCTTGCAGCCACTGTGCTTAGTACTCTTAGAGCCGGAGCAAAGCCTGGACAGATTTCCCTATACATAGTACCTGTTTGGTGGTCTGCCAGATAACGATGATAGTGAAAGCCTGTTTCTCTTATCCGTCATCATGATCAAAGTCCCGCTTCGCCTAAACATCGGCTCTACTATATATTTCATACCACACAATATCCCGCTAACCGGATATAGTTAACAGCAACTCACCAATGAAAAGCACCATCACTCAACATAGGGCTGGTTATCAACAAACCTATTTACAAATCAAAACCAACATTGACCGTACGTAGTAATACACAGTACAGTACTCTGCTTGGAGATGCTAACTGAAACTCCATATATTTGTCACGGAAACATCCTCCGTCTGAATCCTCTAGTTTGGCGCCTCTTGCCGTAGTACCCGAGTAAGCATTGCCAAGGAGGTACTAACGCAGGCTAATACATATCCCATGCAAGTGGAGTCGTCCTGGTATTGTGGTGCTCTTTGGCGCTTAATTTGGCCCCCAAGGCGTATAGTCATACCGCGTACAGAGTAGTTCATTATTAGTAGCATGAGAGGGATTTTCGTTAGTTAAGGATATCAGTGCTCCTGCTTCCCGGGAGAAGAAGCTCCAAAAAAAAACACATTCCTCTTCCAGAACCTATTCTACCTTTCTACCATGCACTACACCAGCCCCAGCCAAGGCAACATGGGCAGTTGCTGCTTCCAACCCTTCTTCCTACTATCGTTTATCGCCTTTATTTTCCTCGCAGTTGGATTATGCCTCAGCGAGCGGTTGAAGCGTACTTCGAACGACGAGACCAATTCCACGACTGAACATTTGGCAGCCACGCACAGAATGGACTCGGATGAGGAAGATTTCGACGACAGCAACTATCCGATGGGCTAAAGGCCATATGCTATGCGTTATCAATACCGCGTTCCTTCTTGGGAGATTTACTCCTACGCCACAGCTACGGACTCGCCTGTATCCTCCTCCGATTTACCTAGAAAAATTCCACGTCGACCGGAACCAGCACCCGCATTCTGTCTCTCCAAAGCCAACAACAAGCCATAACTGATGGCACCAGGGCGTGTCCGCAGAATCGGGCAACTTGTCCAAACCGTTTATGCAGGGCCGCCTGTCTACCGCCGCTGCAGTTCCGCCAGGAAGAGACAGAGACGGGACTTGAACCAGCCCCGAGCACGAACTAGCAACTATGTAGCAGTTAAAGCGATATTGTCGGGAAGGATGGATGGGGGGAAGTTGTCCGGTGATATGGAGTATTCAGTGCTGGAGCCTGTCGACACTCGTGTATCGCTGTTGTGTATTGTATGTAAAAACGATATCATGCAATCAACTCAATTTATGGCAAGTGTCAAGGCTTCCCGGATCTGCAAGAAATCACCGGTGTTCAGCCTCTCAACGCCCATATGTAATTTAACCCACGCTAAAAAAGGGTCCAGTGTCACCGTGGATCATCACGCAATACGAGATGATCAGGGTCCCTAGGCTGTGCTTGGATCTACTCTGTAGGCTAGGGTTGATCGTTTCCTTTGGCCCCTTCTCACATTTTATAACTATGGGTGCTTTC
>PQME02000180.1:0-48231 GCA_003004525.2 Aspergillus sp. MA 6038 | reverse complement strand
CCAGCTGCTGGCATCTGGCTCCTATGATAACACCATGCAGCTCTGGGACACAGCGACAGGCAGCCTGCAAGAAACTTTGAACACTGAGGGAATTGTCAACAAACTCAAATTTTCTCAAGATAGTACATATCTAATCACCAACCTAGGCACCCTCAATGTTCCGTCCGGACACATAAATCAGTCTTCTAATTCAACCTATAGAAACCCAGTGATCTTCATTGAGCAAGGATAGTGGATCAACCTGAACAGCAAAAATGTGCTATGGCTTCCTCCTGAATTTCGGCCTAGCTGTTCTGCAATTAATGGGAATTCACTTGCCTTGGGGCACGCATCAGGGCAGGTTTCTTTCCTATGATTTCATCTGTAGCTGGCATCAATGATTTCCACTTTCATTCCTCCCTAATTTATAATCTCTTTGTAAAAGAAGGGCCTGGGAGAAACACTGAATTCATGTTGCCCTATAGTACTAATAGAATGTGCCATTAAGTTCCACAAGGTTCCAGATCCCATAAAGCTTATTGTGTTGTGGTTTGACACAGTTCTAAATGGCTGAGTCAATGACTACATCTGGAACATTCTACACCAGCAGAAAAAAGAGTACATATCATACTCCACTAAACAGCACCCATTTTTCAGGCTAGAGTCTTAGCTGTGGGGCGCAGAATTAACAAAAGAGTGCAAATTGGTGAAGCTGTTTTTGCACTTCTCTGTATTGTCCTGTTGACCATCTTTCTATACCTGAGATAGCTGAACCAAATAGCACTGTGTAATATATAGCATGGTACCAATCAGGTCCTCAGTTTCATCTACAATGAATCTACTCTATAGTATGAATGTAAGTCCATTATTTATTACATACTGTACTTGCCTCACTATGAAACTCAAAGATCCACTGGGAGATAATTGTCCAATCAAAGGTCAACCCTTTCTGAGCAGATCAAGGATGTTTATTACACTTTGAATATAAGGTTCAAGTATGTGGGCCCAGATTTGATTTTTTGCTCCATATAATAGGGTTTTCTATTTTATTTTTCATTTTTCCTATTACAGTGTGTTATGAGAAAGATGTTGACATCTATGTGTATATTACCAGAGGGCTATTCCTATAGCCATAGTATGCAGAAAATGTAATCTATACCTACTTCTTTGTCTGCATGGAGTTTGACCTTTCTATTTTATGTGCACATGTAGTAGTCAGTAGTACACTGGTGTTCTTAAGGAATTAATATATGGCTTCAACTCCAACTTACTCTTTATCCCCTGAGAACTTCCTTTGTTTTCCCTCTTCTACCAAGCTTTGGGGAAATGTCTATAATGCAGACAGGTAATAGCAGAGCAATTGTGCCAAGAGACTTAGCACTTATCAAAAGAAGAAAAGAATAATTTGTAAATTAAGCTTTCAAGCTTATGCAGGTGTTCTTGATTAAGATTAAGCAGTGAGTATTGGCAGTATAAATCTCTAGGGTAGGATTAAAGGTCAGACTAATTAGGAAGAAATGTCAGGCCTATTAGCAAGAGCTGCAGCAGCTGCAGTAAGAAAATCATTGTTCTGCTCATCTCTCATCTAGCAGGGATGATGGTACTAATAGATTACAGATAAAAGGTTTCTGTCTTTCAGCCAGCCTACTGCTTAAATAGTTCTATGCTTTTTTTTTTGGTTCACCTGAATTTATTTGTTCAGTTCCAGTGCTATTACCAAGTATATCTAGTAATAACTAGTGACACACTGGGATGGCTGCATGGATGTATTCTTTGTCTCAGCCACTTTCAAAGTAAGTTTGTCATCCCCAAGAAAGTCCCTAATAGTCCTGTCATAGGATTGTTCAAGGATGATGCCCCTCATTCTAGAAGAGAAATAGTTTGGCAAGGTTAGTTCCTTGAGAGACATGTTCACACTTGATCCTCATTTTTTCTGGAAGCACTGGGTCCAGTTCCACACTAAATTCTGAACTTCCACTGACTGTCACAAACAATCACCAGAGCACTTGGATCATTTGCTGTAGGGCCTATATCAATCTTGTTTTTAGGGATCAGCTGTGCATCTCAGTACCATACAGCTGCTGATTGGTGAGCTACATGTTTCCAAACCAAATGGTATCACAAGAGTCAGAAATGTCTATGCTTTTTCCAACCAATTCTGGCTGGTATTAACAGTTATGAGCTGAGCAGAGAAGTGGGGTGTGTCTGTATATACAGGCATATACTCTCTACAACCATTGTGCACAGGTGTTCAGGTTTCAGCAACAGAGTTTGAAGTTCACACACCTCTCCTGCCTCTGCTGTCTCTGCTGGAGGCTGCTAGTGATCAATATTCTACCTCCCATCATAAACCCTACCATACTTGCAATCAACAGTAGGGGAGTTTGGAATGTGATTCTCCTGGAGTTCCTTATTATGATCCAGTAAAACCTTGTGTCATGCACACCCCAGAACTTGAGTAGTCAGGAATTGCCCCATGGCCTTGCCACCTATTTTACTAGCGAATCGTTCAAGTCAATCCCTGCTGATTCCAGTAAGCCATTGCTTATATCCTTTGTATCAAAGTGCTGACACGGTACTACTCAGCTACAGTGTCCGGCAGTCAGTCTTTAGTCAATAAATCAGTCGTTTATTGCTCAGTTCGCGCAGTTGCTTTCTCTTATTATTATTATTGCTTTATCCTCTGCTTCCAAGTCATCGTATCCTAACGCTATTGCTCTCTTTCATGGCTATATTGACCCGCTTGTTCTGTTCCAGTATCAACATTTCCCTTTTGTCAGTATCAGGACCAGCTTAAGTATGTATTGAATGATGCCTGTTCTGTCACTCACATGTTTTCACTCCTACCAAAGCAGCAATTGCAGGCACCACTTGAACACTTTGCCCATAGCCATCCAGGTAAGGCTGCTTGCAAAAGCTGTGATGAGCAGAGGTCTATCAGGGGTATACATAGGAAGTGTTCATCTGTACAATCTCAGAAGAGACAGACCAAGAGGGTCTACTGAGAGACTAAGGTGAGGGAAATAAGGGTTATTGTCAAAAGAATTTCATTATATACTGGAAAATAAATTAACTCTGATATACAATATACAACAAAGTCCAAGTGACCTCTGTAAAACTAAGTCTGCTAACTGCTAATATCATATGGTAAAATATCAAGCCTTTATACTGGAAATAACCCCTCCTTCTCAGCATCAACCACACAAGTACACAGAGGTAAAGAGTATAGCTCTAGGGATTTACACAGAGACTGCATGCTTGGTTTAGATCAGGATTAAGGGTATCAAGACACTGTGCCATATTCTCTAGATCTATGGCAAACTTTGTATGCAAGAATCTCCAAGACTTTGGATCATACATAATCCACTGTCCAGACTATAATATTCAAGGTTAGTTCTCTGTCTCATAGTGGCATAAGAAGGACATGAGTTACAAACCTTTGCAAGTTTTGTCCCCAACCACAGACATCAACATGCCCTCATGATATTCAATGATGGATACTTGATCAACCATCCATCATCTTCCATCAGAGCATTCTCAAAAAAGCCATCTGGGTAGTACCACTGGCTCCAGAGCTGGCCTCAAATAAGGAAATCCTCTGGCATATGCTTTCTGTCATCAACCATTGGGAGATTCTCACTTTCAACCAGACCAAAATTGGTCTTGCTGCATACCATAGTATTGAGGAATATAGATAATTTCTGCCATGGGACAACTAGTTCAATGTGTCCAATGCTGGTGTGGTTGAGCACCATGCACCAGATGAAGGCTAGGTGCACATGCACTGCAGGATAAACATTTTTATTCCCAATATGACTGAGGATGGCTGAAAATATTTGGAAGATGAAGAGAGAGCCATAAAAGACTAGCTGAGTTGAAGGCAAGTCCTATTGTCAGACAAACTTTGTCTTTAGTGCATCCAAGTTGTCAACAGGAGCCCAGTTCTCAAATGCAGTCTGGTAAGCTTCTTGGAATGACCAGGATTGGCCTCCACCCTGTATGAATTCACCTGGGAGCACTGCATTCATGGCACCATACTGGAAGATGGTTGCAAAATTAGACAATGCCATGTAAGCCCCATGAAGCCTAAAGGATGCAGCAAGTTGACCAATGTACATGTCCAGGTGTTCCAGGAATTCTTGCACCTGTGCCTTGAGTATTGAGACATTGAGTCCTGATGTAGGATTCTGTGTGAACAGATAGCCATGGACAGTCACAAAAGTAGAGGCCACAATTGGTTGATTGTATTTGGTTGTGTTGAGTAGTAAGTGAAATAGTAATATAACACTCTCCCCAGCACTGGAAAACAGGTGCACACTAACCAAAGACTTTGTATAGTAGAAGAGCTGCTGGAGCATATCAGGTAGTACAAGTAGAGCCAAATAGTGTTGAATCCAGCCAACACTTGGGTTCATATCAGCTGCCTGGTGATACCAGTATTAAGCTACACCAGCCCAAGCCTCACAATCCAACAGATCCACTGCTATGGCCATGCAGTATCACACTAGATCACCCAAATATTCAATCCACATCCCTTTTAATGCTGGGACACTCTCCAGGAGTAGTGTCATCATCAAGTAGACATAGTAGAGAAAAGTGAGTGTGTGCTCCAGTGAATTGGGCAGCTGGTGATGCAGCAGCTCCAACAATGAGTGGATCCCATAGCACCACATGTGGGCCAGTATAGTGTATTTCTTGGCCAATTGCTTTAGAATGGGGCTGGCAGAGGGGTGCTGTGACACAAGGAAGAAGTCATGGTATACATGGAGCAAAGTGTGGTGCAAGGAACTTAAGGCCTGCCATTGAAGGTTGGAGGGCTTATTTGGTGATTCAAATTGTTGCTTGGTAACCTTGATGCACTTCTCTTCCATAATGAGCAGGCTAGCATAGATGCCACAAACTTCATTGACCAATTTCTCTTCCTTTGTGGGTTGATCTGGTCATTGGAAAATATCACTTTCAGTGGAACTCAACCTGTGAGAGCTCTGGATCTAAACACACACTCTTTCCAATCTGCTGGCATTGCAGGAATGGTGCTGATTTATGAGAGACAATCCTTCACTTTCTGCATTTTCAGTCATTGATGGGCTGATCAGCAGCTCTGGCTGTGTGTCTTCTTCAGTGGAGGTGTTGAGGGGGTTGGAATGTTGGTGTTGATAGTTTTGGATGGCTTCAGAGAGACCAGTATCATTGTTATTATCATTATTGGCATTATCTGTGTCAGTGGCATCCTGAGTATTATTATTTAGCAAGTTTTCTGATTTGCACAACTTGCATAGTCAACTAGCCTCATGGGTAGTGGTATGAAAGTCTTCCTGTGCCTCTGCATGTTATTTTTCATATGAGGACAGAAACTCCTAGGACTCTCCATCCAAAGGCACATTCACCTGTTCTTGCAGTGCCTGCTTGTCAAGGATATCATGGTATTCACCATCAATTTCCCTTAGATGTTCTTCACATATCTCAATGTTGCCCATGCATTGGAGATACTTAACCATAAGGGGGTGCATGTCTTCCTCAAACATACAGCCATTATGATCTTCACCATTGCCATCCTCATCTGTGTCTATATCTCAATCATCTTTATTATCTTTGGGTGTCTTGATATCCCATAACTGGGCTGACATCCTCTGCATGGTGGTGTCAAGATCATCCTCATGCTGTCTTAACTCAGCCTCCTTAGCACCATACTCCTGCTCCAGCTGCATATAGGCATTCACAGTAGACCATAACTGCTCATGGCCCTGTTCAATTGGCTTCATATTCTGGTGCCCATCACCAATCTGTGTGCAAATCCTGTTGATTGTTTTCATAAGAGTCACTCAATGCTGGAGCTCTTCTTCACATTTACAGCCTAGTTCTGTGTGCAATCCACACATTTTCATTTTCATTACCATGACATTGGTATGGAGGGTTACTGCCTCCCAGAGTTTGGCATTCATGCTTGCAGGTTGGGAATTGTATGTCTGGATGAAACAGGTGTTTTAAGCAGTGAGGGTAGGATGTCAATAGTAAAATATAGTCAAGAACCTTTGGGTTACAATGGAAGAGGATGGATAGAGAGAGGAATTTATAGTGTTGGGGGAAAGACAGTTTTAGCTTGCATCAGGATTGGGTCTGACCACAAGTCCCCTGTCATTGAGGGCAATACTAAGCTCTTGAGCATCTATTTACCAATAGCTTGTAGTAATCCAGTTGCCTTATTTCTGCATTGCCTTCAATGCATTGTTGCCTCCAACATGGGATTAGTGTTCAAGGCTTGGATGCAATCCTGGGCATTGTGATCTACCACAACTCACACCCTAGAAAGGAAACTGCTGGAAATCATATTTCCACCCCATGTGTGTGTAGATTAATGCTAGTACACTGAATCTCAAAGGCTGCAGTATCATCGCCTGAGATGACACCCAAGCACTGTTTGATTTGGACATGTGGGAGGACATTGGAATACTATTTTATTAGCTGACTTGATGTAAAGGTCAGTATCCAGTACAATACTAGACAACATACACAGAGCATTACAGAACTAGATAAATCTAGAAGCCTAGCTAATAGTTTCTTCACTATGTACATACAAAAAGCTGAATGGAAGGAAACAGAAAAAAAAGATAATGGAAAAGAGAGCAGCTAATCCAACACATCAACATTAATACCCTCTAGAATAACAAAATCTTGATTGTATCTGCAGAGGCTCAAAGTTCATGGTCTCTGTACTAGTATTTTTAGTGGGAGTATTTCAGTCAAACATGCCCTTGGCCTCATAGTTTATCAATACTGGCTGAGAGTCTGCTATGTGATTATAATCAGTAGAAAAGTGCAAGTATAAGGATTATAATCATCATGCAAGTGCAAAAGGCATGTATATATACATAGAATCCAGTTATAGGGTAGACTTGACAAGATATGCAATTAAATCAGACAAGAGAGACAGATATAGTAGACCAAAAATAGAACAAAAAGAAAAGAGATGAGCAAAGTCTACAATCACACAGACAGGAAACTACTGGAAGGTTGTGAGAAGATCTTCTCATAAACATCCATTAAAATAAATGCATCAGCCCAGAGACTAGGCAAGATATTTTAGCTCTGCAGCAGAAAATATATCATGCACATAAGCAGTTGCTCAAGGACATTGCAGTCTACCAGTTTGGATAGGCTAGATATATACATAGTAGACAGCACCAACATGTTACCAAATTGTCTAGAAGCCATTAGCCAGTCAATCTCAACAAAATATCAAAGGAAACATACACATGAGCTGTGCCAAAGATGTTGGTCACCACAGGACAACCTTCAATGCCATCAAACATCCCCATACTCAGAATGGCTGAATCAATGTAAACCTTGTACGCTCACCACAGCTTGGTTGGAAGGTCTCAATATGATTTCCATCCACCAATCAGTCCTATACTTGACCATCACACTGATACAGAATCCATGGGTAGCCGCGCCATTCTAGTGGCATGCTGGCTGTGTGTCATTAACAGGGGCACCTGCTGGGATCACAAGAAGATCATACCAGGGGCTGTGGGTGATTCCACTTCAGTCAGCTGCCCAGTCACATGCAGTGCATGATACAGCAGTGGTCAATGAATAATGTAGCAGGCTCCATAGTATTTGGCACACATATAGGCAACATTGATGTCCTTCAAGGGTGGATCAGAATCCTTCCATCACATCACCTCAGGAAGATTACTCCACCATAGCTGGAGGTTTGTGCTCAGGGCTTCCTGCACATGAGGTGACCAGCAAGTTTGATCTTCTTCTGAGATAGCTGGTCAGCATTTATGCATGGCATTATACTAGGGTTAACTGTACTGTCAACTTTGTACAGGTCCATGTGGACTCAGTTCAACACCTTCCACAGGTGGATTTGGGCTGAGTAGAAGAGCATCATCATTGTACTCAGTGTGTGGATCTCATTGGGAAGATCCAAAGTAAAGTGGCCCTTAGGCAGGGCAATCTAGCCTTCCAGATGCAAGATTCCACTAGCTAGAAGATCAAGTTCAGCCAAGATATCACTATAATCATCAGAACAGTGACCTTCTTCATTGGACTAGGTATGGTTCTTACCTCTCCAGCTGCAAACAAGTCCAGTAGACAAAGTTGTAAAGATCTTTCAAACAACCATTATCCATGCATTTGTATCATCTCCTGCAACTGAGTTAGCAACTTTAGCTTGCAAGGAATGGAAAAAGAAAAAACATACAATCAAACCAGCACCTGACAGGCCTGGGCAGCCTGGTAAATCCATCCATGACTCTGGTACAGATGTGCTAGTTGACTGGCATAGAGACCTGCAAGCAGGGCAGCCTGCACATGCAGCAGGCTGTTGGCCCCCTGGAGACTGCCCAGAATCTGGGTGGCACATCCATAATATGCCAGTCCTGGAATGACATCCATATTCCTCAGGTGCTGAGTATCTGCACCACCCTTGTGAGTGGGAATTGCTTGACCAGGAATCTGCTCTTTGCAATAACCCTGGGATCTGTTGGTGACTGGGCCAGGCACAGGATGATCATGACATTCACAGATACTTCCCAGGGCAAGGACCAGCAAAATCACCCCATTGTCAATTGACAGCTCAATGCACTTGTCTAGGGAGGAACAATATATATGGGTAAATGTTTCAATCTTGTTCTCCAGATTATTTTAGTCAAGAAAAGGATGCAGCTTGTGCAGATGGTCCATGTAGCTAAGATGTAGATGATGTATGGTATCAGAATTAATGCTGAATATGCTGTGATTCTTAATGCCAGGCTCAACTGTTTTTACTAAGGTGGCTAGGGTCAGGGCTCCCCAATCCCCACAGCTAGGTGATCCAGCCAGTGGGTAGCCTTCATCTGGGGTGGGAGTCAAGTGGGTGGATGTGCTTGGCATGGATGGTGGTTGTTGCTGCCCCTCCCAAAAGCCCTCACTTGTATCATCACCTTCACCTCATCCATATACTTAGATTAGGCTGTGACCCTCCTCAAGACTCATCACATAATCCTCATTGTACTCCTTAGGGGATAGAAGGACTCTGATGGAGGGCCACATGAGGAGCTTATGGGTGGCAGTGTTGTGTTTCACAGGCATAGACAGTTCCCCATTATCTTCATCCTTGCAGTCTTCTTCCACACCTTCAGGATCAGCCAGGATGTGGCTGAGTTGTGACCTTTGTTGTACCTGGATGGATTGTACCTGGGTCATCTATTCCTCTGCTTGATCTCCCATCTACTGCATGCAATCCAAAAGGAGCTGAGTAGCTCCTTCCTGTCTGTTGGAAGGTCAGTCAGATGTGGGTGCTTGAGTTAGGAGAGAAGTAGGCACACTTGGGAGGCACCCCCTTGTAAACATAGAGAAGATTTTTTTCCTTGTAATAACTACATGATAGACTCCCTCTGTCACATCTGGTCTTTTTCACCCAACACCATTCACAAGACTAGAACTGTTAGCAACTGTGTAACTTGACTGCCAATGCTGCTCTCTCTCTCTTTGGGTGTCTGTTTGTGGGTGTATCTACCTGAATTATACACCAGGCTTTTCTTTGATGTATGCCATACACTGGACTTTGATTAGCAAGGCTGAAGAGATTTAGAGTCTGAAGAATTGGAGCCAGGACTAGGACAGGATACTGGGCAGGCAGGACCAAATTCATAGAAGCTTCACTATTAGTAGGCTGTTTGAGTAGAGGAAGTAGCAGATGCAAACAACACTCCAGAGGCACCAAGTGTGGTGGTGCCTCATTATATAGAGGATGAGGTGAAGCACCAATGCCAGTATCATTCACACAATAGTCACCTGAAGGGAGGTGGTGATGATCAGTGTTGAAAGGCATTGTCACAGACCCCAGGAGACTGCTTGGCTGTTTATAGGGATCATTGGGTGGCAGTTGCAGCAATTCTTGTTTGACAGGACCATGAGTCAAAGAGACTGGAGGGGGCACCAAATAGGAAGAGGGCCTGGATCTGTTTTCTGCATTGTTATTCATTTTGCTTGCACAGATATATAGGATTTAGAGGGCACAGTATTATTTGTTTGGGTGAAGCCATGCAGCTTCTTTATATGTGGATAGTATATTCAGACAATATAGGAGAATACAAAGGCTTCATCACACAGGCAACCATCCTGACTAGTCAGTGCATTACCCACATCCAAAGACCTTATCAACTGGCTAGCTGGGGCTGAGGAGGGTCCTTCAAAGACAGGGTAATTCATTCACAAAGATGTCTGGACTCCTACAGCAGGTGGTGACAAGGCTCTCATCACACTCCTTTCAATACAACAAAATACAAGTAGAGCACAATGAACAATGCCAATAGTCCAGCATGCAATGGCCTTATTTACACCAGTGATGATCATTCAAGGAGCCCTCCCTGCTGCCAAAAAGGTAGAGAAATTGAACTTTGGACCCCCCAGGAAAATACTTTTCTGTCTATATACAGGTCTTGCCCCAATTGATGTTGGCTTGGACTTTATTGTTGTCTAATGGCACTTGAACTCTGGCCAAGCCTTATAACATATAAGAAGCCATGTCAAAGATTAGTAGTCACCCTGTTGCCTCAAAAACACCCTTTTAATATTTATTGTTAAAAAGTGTCTACCTCAATGCATCCTGCTCTTCCCAGCTAGATTGGCTTTGAAGTCTCTGCAGGCTTGTTGCCTCTGCACTAATACTTCCAACTCCACAGCATTTTGAGAGAGTTTTGACTTTGAAAGCAACAACCTCTTAGACATCTGTCAGAACCTTGCAATAGAAGACTATGACCTGGCAGGTAGAACCCAGCTTAATAAAAACTCACTGCTTAATAGGCATATCAAATTCATCTCCAGCATGCTCTCTGACAACATCATCCTAAAGCTGGCTCTTCTAACTTGGCACTTCAACACATCATCCCATTTGCCTTCCAAGGAACTTCTGGAATTCTTTGCACATTCCAAAGACAACATGGCCAACATGTATCAGACCTTGTGTGGAAGTTACAGTGCACACACTGGAAGGTATATACAGTGGAGCAAATTCAGTCAAGAATTTGCAATTAATCTTAATTTCCTCTCTACCATGATGAATGATGGTAGTAAATTTCACACAAGAAGTCTTCAGAGCAGCTATACACAGAATATTAGCCAAGAGCATGCAATCCAGCATCATGTATCCTTTATTGGAGGTTAGATCATCAAAAAAAATTTGCTTATTTTATACATTCTGAATATAATGGTTATTGGCAGATTTTGGGCAGTTTCCTCTTTTAACAAGTGTTAAAACAACCTCTTTTGCTACACTAACTTATAATTGACCCTAACCACTTCCTCATACCATCCCAAAGCAGACTTATGCTGGATAGACAATCCATTAATGCTCAGTGTAAGAAAATAAAGGATAAGCAAAATAAACATCCAATAGTGCAGATAAGTTGTGTAGAAGATAAATTTGAAGAGCATATATTTTGCAATCAAAACATACAAGTAGAGCTCCATTTAAAACCCTTTTTGTCAAGGGCTAAAAAATTAGAAATGATGCCCATGCGACTTACCTGGCTGATTGGGCAGATGTTCATCTTAGTGGCTAGTTAATAATGATAAGCAGCTATCTTAGGGGTCCCATTAGCCTGTTATATTCAAGGACCAAGTAAGTGGGCCTGCTATACATCCTGCAGTGGCCTCTCATTTGCTGGTCCTCAGTGTAGACTGCTGCGGGCCATAGGTAGCTAGTGCACAACAGATGATGATGAGTACTAAATCAACATGGGTAGCTAGCGCATGACAGATGATAATAAGTACTAAATTGACATGGATAGCTAGCGCATGACAGATGATGATGAGTACTAAATCAACATGGGTAGCTAGCGCACAACAGATGATGATGAGTACTAAATCAACATGGGTAGCTAGCGCATGACAGATGATAATAAGTACTAAATCGACATGGATAGCTAGCGCACGACAGATGATGATGAGTACTAAATCGACATGGGTAGCTAGCGCACAACAGATGATGATGAGTACTAAATCAACATGGGCAGCTAGCACATGATGACTGGTAATGAACACTAAGGACCACAAGAAGGTTTGGTGACAGTCTAGACCAATCTATACAAATGAGGGCAACAACAGCCTATCAGCATATCCAATAGCCATGGTGACAGATGAACAAAGTAAAGATGAATCAATTGAATTGTGTGTAATAAGAATGGCCTGGCATATCCTTGATCTATCTCCAAGCTACCAAACCCCAGTATCATAACACAAAAACCAGCAAGACATATTTAGTCTACAAAGCCACCAAACTTGACCCCATATGCAAACTGTAGTTTGGTACAGACAAGCTTGATTGCCATTGATTCACTCTCCCCAGACAATCTCCTGCATGCTTCCTTCGCGGCCATGTCTTGGTTAGACAAAATTTTCCCATGTTAGGGCCCCAGGGCAAAAGGAGGCCACAACTCATTAGCAGCTCAACAGGGAAGCAAGACAAACCAAGACTCAGATGAACTGACTGATTTTGTTAATGATATGCCACTTTTCAAAGAATTCAAGCCTATGAGTAGCAAATATCATGGACCATTTATTGTGAGTTGTCTTACAAGTTCATGTTGGAACAGGAACCCTATTACATGAACAGTGTTGAAGACCAGACTGTGGAGAAGAAGCCAATCAACCCAGACTCTAATAGCCTGTTTGATTAAGTTACTGTTGTTGAAAGCATTCACACCACCATCCCCAATCATCATAAGTACTTTCACTTCTACAGTAGTACAAATGCCATTCCAGCTGAGCCATCTGGGAAGCTGATGGCTATCTTCACTTGGACTTCAAAGATTTCTCTTGATACCCTTAAGCTGCTGGATGTTATTCCAGGATCTAACAAGAAATCTGGACTTGTGGAGGGAATTTTCTGCTATAATCACTTTTTGATTCCTATAATCATTTCTTCACAATATGCCAAGCAGCAACAATGCCAGTCACACCATTCTAGAGCTTCTCCAATTGAGACACAGATCAAGAAGACAGCTACAGACCACAGGCCTGGGAACCAAGACTCATTATTATGCAGCACAAGATTCCTACCCCTGCCACCCACTCCACCTACACCCACACCCATAGAAGCAATGGACCCTGCACACCCTAGCATTTCATTTCACTGCCCCAATTTGGAGGCCTTCACTGCATGGGCACATGGACCATCTCAACTTCAGAAGACACACTGATCCATTTCTATTTTTTAATACAACATTTTTTTCTTTTTTTTCATTTCTGGTGTCTATGGCAAACCCAGTCCAGCTCTATATAACAGCATATTATTATTCTAGGTTTCATTCTTTTTCTATTTTTTGCTACTACTTCCATCCTTTGCCACTTATTTTGATATATCTGCCCTCTCTTTGGAATGAGCATGTATACCGTATTATTTGTTACCATACTATTTATAACTATTTATATTGGCCTTGCCTGTGGCCATGCTGTCTATCTTTTCTTTTCTTTTCTTTTCTATTTTTATTTTTTTGCTTTACTCCTCACCATACTTATCAAGAGAAATATGACCCTAGTATGTCTTCACACATGATCATAACTTCAGATCAGATGCTTATCCATATGCAGGAAACCAGAAAGAGGAATAATATGGTTGCAGATAAGGAGGTTCATAACCCAAGAAAAGAAAATACTAGTGATAGAGAATAGAAGAGAGTAAGTCTCAGAAGCTTGCTCAGCATCCACATACTAATGGATCCAGGAAGATCACTGGCCATGGAGGAGGGCAGGAGATGTACAGAAAGATGACTGGAAACAACGGCCATCCCACTTGTATGTTGGGTAATTTTGTTGCCAATGTTATAAGAAAGTAGGAGTTAAGGGTATCTCCTGTGGTATTTGTCAGCATGAGAGGTGCCCAGAGTGCTTGGTTGGGGCATGACAAGGGGTGTAGCATCTACATGCTCAACTTAGTGTAAACTCAGAGCTATAGTTAAATACCCAAATTGAAACTAATTTACAGCTTCTGTCAAGTCTTTTGTGCCCTAGTTTGTATAGCCAGAAGGTTTATAGTCTGCAGTACTGCAACCTAATTCCCACAGATTAGTTAGTAAATAAGGGTACCACTTCCCCATTATACAGCCAGCTGAAGATGTCCTTTGGGGTTGAGCTTGTTGAAGGTATTTGTATTATTCTTTAGATTTACTTTACTTGGGAACTATTTGTTATTCTCTTGCTCTATTCTTATTACTGGCACAGCCAATATCAATCAAAACTTTTTTTCAAGTGAAACCCCACACACAAAACAAGTCCAAAACGAATCCCCCCACCAAAAAAAAAAAGAAAGAAAGAAAGAAAGAAAGAAAGAAAGAAAGAAAGGAGGTCTAAAAAAAACAAGGTTAAAAGAAAGCAAAGGAGAAATTACAGGAGATAGACCTAACCAAAACAGATTCATCTTAGAAGGCTTTAGAATGTTCATCAAATGTTTGCCCAATATCTGAAGCAAGTTTGACTATTTCTCTTAAAGAGGACTTGTCAAGTTTCTACATGATTCTATAATATGCACTTTCACTTTTTGCTATGATATGCTATTATTTTAGAGACACAAACCAGGCAATATGCACATCATCAGGAATAGAGGATCAACTTCCATGTGGTTATCAGCAATCCCCAGCTAACTCAACTGTGATCAGGTGACTGCGCACCCATCCCTTTGGGCACCAACCTACTAACCATAAACAGGAAGGTGGTCAGAGCCTGCACAATATTTAATGTTAATGTGCTGTGATAATTGCCCCTCAGCCCCTCATTTCAGTCATAACTGAGCCTCTTTCTATTGAACTTTTGGCTGTTCACTTACAACAAGTTAATGGTAGTATCTCAGGAATATCCAATAGCAAGCTCACCATGCCACAACATATGTATACAAGTTGCTAATCTTTCACACAATACAGATACCAGATTTATTGTCTCCACAGGAGTTCAAGTATCTCAAATCAGTCACAAAATGGTTTGCCAAAGCTCAAGTTGAGGTAGTAAACCAAAACATGTCCAGATATATAGACAAAGATCAATTCAAAATTATAAAGCCATTGCTAGGAGAGTTGAACCTTGAGAAAATGGTACTTTAATTTATCTATAGCTATGAAGCACAATTTGCTCATGCATTCTAGGGATTTACACTATGAAGGGTATCAGGAAATATCCTCATCAAGAAAAAGAAAGGATTTGACAACCTTTTTTTCCCACTCAGCATTGACAAGAATGGAATCAAAGTGGGAGGCACAACCCTCATGCCATACAATTTTGTGCAATTGACAGTGGACCAGCCATGGAGCAGGGATCTGGACTTTTTACTTGTTGTTATACCTGAAGAGAAGATAATTTAAGACTAACTCTGGACTCTTCACATTATTTGATATTATGATATTGACATTAGTGATAAGCATCATTTCTTGCATGTATTATATTCAACAGACAGCCTAAGATATAAGGGTTTTTGTTTAATTATTTAGTATAGGCAGGCCATATTAACAATTGAAATACAAATGGTTCCTAGTATAGCAGTATAGGATTATGTGGGAGTAACTGAAATTCCCATGGCAGATTCTAGCTAAAACAGATCAACAGGGGTGTTTATCAATGGACATCAGAATTTTGAGGAAGACACTGCTGCACTTCAGCTATAGAAGGATTTTCCAAGATGTTGTTTGACCCCATGGTTTGGAGTGGCCCATCAGGCATTGAACTCAACAAGTAATCCAAATAATTGACAGGGTCAAGGGCAAGAGAAGAGGGCAATGCACTAGGCAGGTAGTCCAAAGAATTGGTAGGGTTGAGGGCAAGAGACTGAGTGGGCAATGCACTCAGCAGGTAATCCAGATAATTGACAGGGTCAAGTGCAAGAGAAGAGGGCAATGCACTGGGCAGATAGTCCAAAGAATTGGTAGGGTCAAGGGCAAGAGACTGAGTGGGCAACACACTGGGCAGGTAATCCAGATAATTGACAGGGTCAAGGGCAAGAGAAGATGGCAATGCATTCAGCAGGTAGTCCAACAAATTGGTAGGGACAAGGCCAAGAGACTGGGAAGCCACTGCACTCAGCAGGTGATCTAGAGCAAGAGATTGAGTCCAATTTGATGATTGCTCTATACATAAGTTGGGTTCCCCTGACCAAAACAAGCAGTTGTTTCTTGTTAAATGCTGCCAATATAAAGCATGTTGCTCCTCAGCTATAGAGCTGGCTGTTGGCCTTTCCAAACCAGAGTCACCAGGAAGCCAAGGATTTGTTCCACATGGGTTGTTGCCCTGTTTAGTTGAGAGAATTTGCACCTGCATGTCAAACTGACAATTTTGGTTGAATTGGTGGCTTTTCTAGGCCTGCATGGGCACCAATATTGTAGAACAGTTTGTATGAATGCTGGCAAGGGAAGGCTGACTCTGATTAACTTTGTGTTGTGTCTTAGTAACACAATTTGACATGGGAAAACAGTGCTTTCATAAATTTAGAGAGTTGTTGTTTAAAGAAATAGTATTTCTGGGGGCTGTAACCACTGTGGTGGTGAGATGAGTAGCTGTTGAGGGATAATTGAACAATAAGACTGAGTGATCTGGAAAGGTCACACCATAGACACATGAAAGCATTGATGCAAATGCTTCCTGGTAATTGCCTAGGATTTTGTTTGCACCATCATGTGCTTTTAGTAGACCAGCAACAATGATAATTCCACTATCTCTTAGCTCTTTAAGAATAAAACTGCAATTCTGCTTTGCACTCAGTGTTTTGCCTTTAGACAGCTTTGCAAACCAGCTATGCTATATAAGCTTGATATAATACAAGTGAGACTGGAGATGCATACTTTGATTCTTCTTTTTCAGGCAGAAGAAAAAGAATCCCAGGGCCTCCCAGCTCTTTTGATATCAATGAATATCTTTGACCAGCATCAATGAAGGCATGCAGTTTTCTTTAAACTTCTTCCTTCTTCAGAGAGACACCAGCAAGTTCAATCATTTGGATAAGCACTGTCATTCCATGAGACCATCAGTCACAAATATTTTTTATCTTATAGAAAAGTAAGCAGTAAAACTGCCAGCAGACTTTTACTTCAATTGTTGATGATGGCTTTTTGTTAGTTAGAGTCTCAAACCAAGTCTTAAGCTAGCTGCATGGATTTGTGTTTGAATCTGGTTGATTGATGAATGGGATCATGTCTGACTGGACAGAACTTGAATTCCACTGTTCAAGACACAATCAAATGCTCTTTGGTATAGCAATTCTGACAGCCTATAGAATCTTCTCAAAGAGTGACCATGAAGTTTGGAAAATGACCTATTAACCTGTGAGAAACTTATTTTACCCTGTCTTCCTGGTTCTTACCTCATCTTGGAAGACAAAACTTGGATCAAGTTCTTGCCTTCCTTTTTTTTCAGCTGCTTCAAGGGAAGCATTTAATCAATTGTTAAATACTTTGCTCTCTGTGACCCCCATATTGGTTGTTATGGTGAGGAGAGATAGCTGCTAGCTACCCAATGCCAGCCATTCCCCTCCCTGCACACCCTGTGAGGCTGTGTGTGACCAATGCACAGCCCAAATTCCCAGTGCACACAGCCTTGAATTTCCCAGGACACTGCCTTGTGTTTCTAGAATAGATTATGTCATAGTGAAGTCAGCACAATTGCCTGGAGAGCATAACTCTAAAAGTAGAAATATTGAGAATTCAGTGACTTCTTTCACATGGTTCTATAATAAACAGACATCTCCCCAAACCTAAACCAAACATAATCATCAAGGTGAAGCATCAAATGTAGGCCTGCTGCAATGACTGTAGGGATCAAGTAATAAAAGCCCAGCCTTGCCAAGACTGTCTATGTCACCAAGAAATAGTAGCCTAATCTATGGTGCTCAAATATCAGTACATTGCTGGTCTAGTGAGGCAGGTTTTTATTGGTTACAAAGCAGCTTCAGCTGTCTTGAGGGCAGCAATGCCCTAGCACCACAGTCAAGGATCAAATAACAAGGTATCATTGGTCTATTATATCCAAGGACTGAGCAAGTGGGCCTGTGGTACATCCCACAGTGGCCTCTCATTTTGCTGGTCCTTGGTATGGATTGCTGCAGGCCAATGCAGCTGGTTGCTAAAAACCAAAACATCACCCCTATTTTGATTGGGCTGCTTGCAACACCACCACCTTGAATCCTCCACAATAATTAAACAATTACAATATTAATTGTTACTCTGGTGTACAGTGCAGCCCACCCTCAGTGGCAGGCAGTCAAGGAGAGCCACAAATGGTTCATGCAAAAATATGTGATGGCTGCTGATCACACAACTTGGTGATATGCACAACCCTAGCCACTGTTAATGACCCACATGGGTTTAAGAGCCTCTTTGGCTCTCAAATCATAGCCTTATGATACACACAACCTTTCCTGTGTAAATTATTCTCCTGTCATCACTGCAGAGGCAGTCCACCTTCTCAAGATTGCTATTCTCTTCTATAGCTGTCTCCAGTATCATCTCTTTGGTCTTCTTTCAAATCTTTTCAGCTCCAGGCTTAAGATGATGATTCATCTTAATATTTACAGTAAGATCATAAGAATCATACAAAAGATTCTGCACACTGCAAAGTTATATTAACATCATAAAGACATACATTTACAGGTAAACAAACCTTTCAACCTAATCAAGTCATTTATTTTTCAGCCAGAAGTTCATCATGTTTTTACCATGTGAGGGGCATGGAGAGACACTATTTTGGAGACAGAACAACTTTCAAGCTTGCCCATAAAATTACATGACAATATTACCAGAGCAAATGAAGTGGATTCATAGGTCAAGAAGGAGACTGGGGGAGCCACTTATCTGGCTGCACAAGGCCAATATAGAGGAGAATTAACAAAACAAATGGAGTTGATATATTCTCACCCATATACACATAATTGAGTGCTTGTTTATCTAATGTGCCTTATATCCAAGGTTCAACACAGACTAACCATATTCCTTGGTCTGATATAACAATACAAGAGTAGGTAAGGTTAGACAGCTCAGATAGGCAAGATATTTGTTGATCTTGAGATTGCTTAAGGAAGCAAGTGGGTAACCACCCCACTTCAAATTTCAGTGGCTATGCAGGAACTGCTCCACCACCTCCCAGCAGCTTATGTAGTTATGTTATGTTTATGTTTATACATATTTTATGCTTGTGTACATATTTTACTCCTTCAATATAGGCTTCAAATGAGGGCCTAGCTCCACCCAAACTGTGTCACCTCCATTGGCTGAGCAAGTATTTCATCCCAATCATCCAACTTTCACTGCTTGCTGTCTTCCAATTTCTTTTGGATAAAAAGCCCCATTGACTCCTTGTCTCCAACTCCAAGTAACTTCATCCTCTCCTCACTATGCAGCAAGTTGCATTGATCTAGAGCTGTACCACCACCAAATAACTTTGCATCCATCATTGACCATACAGCATCAAACACCCAACTCTTACACACACCATACTTGACCCAAAAGTCACCATGCTGCCAGCTTTCTTGCATTCTCTCAGAAATCCACTGTCCTTCAACCAAGTTTCCATTAGCTATAGCAATGTCCTCTTGGCATTTGAGCACCCAGATAAAGGTCTCAAGGCATGGCTGGTAGGTTTTTGTCCAGTCTGAGACTCCACCTGGCCATTCTTCAGGCATTTCCAATAGTAGCCACCAAGGTGGGGTAAATACAAACTCTACAGGGGCAGTATATGTAAACTCCCAGTCAATGACTGCAGTAATTTTCATGTCAGCATCAAGAAGAATGTTGGTTGGATGCAGGTCATCACAAAAGAGTTTGAATGGACCAGAATTGGGCATAGTATGATCATAAAGATATGATTCTCCTGCCAGTTTGCAAAATAGCCTCCTGGCAACATACTTGGAGCAGCAATCCTGTTCTGAATTGACAGCATCATTTCATTGTGTTGTTAAGTGCATAAACTCAGTCTCAGCCAGGCTCTGATAATATGATGAAGCAGTAGTAAAGGGCGTGTGTGGTAACATCTTGGGAGGAAAGTTTCCCAACTGAACTAGCTCATTCATATTCATGGTTAACAGCCAGTGGGTGATATTCCAGCCACTTGCATCTCTGGCCAGCAAGCCAATCTTATCAAAAGACAGCTTGGAGAGCTCCAGCAAAATATCAGCCATCTGATCATAGAAAAACTCAAGCTTCTCCTCTTCAATGTTTGGATCCAGGAATGGGCAATTGCCCCTTTTATATCCAGGAGCTCTTATTTAAGTAGCTAAATTGGATGCATGTGCAACATACTCTATGAGAATAAACAGACCTAGTCCTGCGGGACTCTTGTCTCTCATGCCATGGTGGGTAATATTTGGAATGGGGATATGCATATTTTGCTTTAAAAATGTCATAACTGCAACCTCATTTCAGATCTTTTCCTCTGGGAACATCACTCTGCCCAGACATGGAAAACATAGGAGGGAAGAGAATCCATCCTCAAAGACCATCCTGAAACACAAGTTGAACACTCCCAGGTCTGCAATCCAGGCATGATCAACTGGTCAGACCCAATCTTAGTAGCTTGCCATGAACTCAGTGACTGATAGAAGCACATCATGGCTGATGATCTTCTTCTTGAAGTTGTCAAATACATTATTACTTCATTCCCAAGCAGTGTCATCATATTCCATTCTCATGCTGAAGGTTCTAATTTGATCCAACATTAACAAAGAATGGGGAGAGTAAAGATGGAGGAAATGTGCTGTAATGGAAGATGGTGATGGTAGAGACTAGGCAAAATTTATTAATTTAAGTATCATCTGTTCATTGCCTGGAGGCTGGCATGTATTCACATACACAAGTCAGCATATGCAGGACAATGTTCACCAATCAGAGCCTGCCAAGGAATTCCTTACCAAGTAGAACTGCCAGCCAATCAGAGACAAATAAGAAATGTTGCCACTAAATAATAAGACTGATACAACTACCAATAATAACAGGCAACCATTCAATGTTCTGAAGGTGCTTGGATATCAGTATCCCCTCTTTTGGGCATGAAGGATGGAGGCATTGTTGAGATACCATAAGCCAGCCTGTCTATAACAAAGATTTCATGATTAGACCAGTTCTAGCACTCTAAAATATTATTCCATATTTCTTACCTGACAAGGGCCAGACAAACATTGGTAAACTGCAAGGCTAGGCACTTACAAACAGCTAACCTGTGCTATAAGATGGAGGTGTTTCCTCTTTTTGTTCAATTAATCTATAGGACCAGGACAGATTCCCTATTTATCAGAAGAAAGTAAGTTCTCTCAAGCCTTATATGCCAGAGGTAACTTGCATCTGTGCTGATGTCCAACAGTCTAGTATTGTCATTCTCCTAAACTGCCAGGATCCAATATGACATTGAATCCCCATACTTCTACAGAATATGCAATAAATCTCTTCCAGGAGGAGGCTGATTGCTTAGTGCAAGCAGGTGAAAACTTGCAGAGCTTTCATGGCAAAAGACATCACAAAGACCTTTCCATGAAGCTTGCCAATGACAAAGAAATAGAACAGTTGGAGAAAGCTGGCAAGTCATCCTAAAAGAGCAGACCAGCCACTGGCAAGATTCTGAAGGATTATCAGTAGCCTGTGCAGATGGGGCCACCTTGGAAGATTTTCTAAATAGCTAGTAAGTCTCCAGCATCTATGCAATAATATAGATGGATAATCTAATACAGTCAGCAAAACTCAGAAGCCTTCTCTCTTCTATTAAGCATTGGTTCCAACAGTCAGGGAAATACCTGTAGTGCTATCTATTTTATGGTACAATTTAATACATGTACCTACAAAAACAAACATCCAACACAACATAGGAACCTACAGACTACCTCTCACAATCAGAAACACATCCCAACAGTGCCCCAACCTGGCAAAAACTCACTCAACCCATCCTTCTCAAAATGACCATACAATTTCTATATATACTGCTGTCTCTGTGTAGCATCCTCCCAATCATTCCAAACTTCACTAACCCAACACTCCAAAAAGATCAACAAACACAGCAAATCCTCAACAGCCTCATTCACCACATTAGCTCTTTACAGTAGGCAATTTGGAAGAAGGTGTGAACATGTAGAATCCATGAATTTGGTGCTGCTCAGTGGTTGATTACATTCAATAGATGTTGCCTTGGTTACCTGCTAAACATAAATCTAACCCTTTATCAGAAACTGACCAATCTCTGCCAATCTTTTTCAGATCAGGATTTACTAATACTCATTATAGCCACCAAGCATATTCTGACATAACCATCATCACCAAAGGGAGATTAACTAGCAATCTCCTTTTATTGTGGCATATGCCTAATGACCTCAGTGCATGTCCATATATTTCATCAGTCTGCAACTATTGCCCAGATGCTACTATATCTATTCATGAACATTATTTAATACAAGTCAACATCTTGGCTGAACTGGGTTCATATCAACACTCCTTAACATGTGTCTTGCAGACTCCATGGCCAGCAATAATCTTCTAGATTATAAAGCACTCTTTTTGGAGGCAGAGAGGAAACAAAAACAAGCAGAGGGGTGACAGAGACAGGCAGAGGAGTGACAGAGACAGGCAGAGGAGCAACAGAGACAGGCAGAGGAATAAACTCAACCAACAACCTTTGGTGAGCTTATTCAGTATGGCCACAATATCATTGCAAAATCTTTGAGAGTTGAACATCAGTCTTGCTGCACCTCAGGAAAAATATCAGTAGAAATGCGATTTGCTGAGTCGTCGCCCGTTTCGGCTTCCCCTATTTCGGGTTTAGCGCCGCGCCCGTCGCCGCCCCATCGGGTATGGTGCCTGCCCCTTGCGGTTTAGTGTGTCCCAACCGGGTTAAGCGTGATGGGCTAGTCCCGAAGCGGATCTGCCGCTGACCACCGCCTCCCCCCGATCCTGCCCCATCTATATAAACCGCGAGTGCGTCGCTGAACGACAACTCTCTGTCTGCCGTCCTTTTTCTCTCACCCTCCCCGTCCCATTCAAAGCGCCGACCGGCTGTGAGACACGCTAGCATAGCCTGCTGACGTGTCTCCTGGTTCAGCTGCAAAATCTTTGCCCCTGTCACATCACGGCTCACGCGGCCCTTTCTTCTAACTCCACTCGCAACAGCGGTCCTGACGGACCGCCGCTGACCAGATGAGCCACCGGACCGTTCTTCCATAGTGTCTATTGGACTGGCTGCTTTGACCTCTTCATTACTTTTATCGAGTTTCTGGAACTATTATGCTGCCCGAGGTAACTGGTTCTCTTGGGCCTGACAACGAGAGGGAACCTCGTTGACCCTCTTTCTATCTATCTTCTGCTCTCTGTGCCTCTGGCCATTGCGGGAAGGGGCAGGAGCACAGTGCCAAAACCCCGATTGAGGCTGTGTCTGGATTGCTGCCTATCCATCGCTACAAATCCAGCGCGCCTGGCCAATTGAGCGGCCGAGCAGCCTACCGCGCATGCAGTCTATTACCCAAGAGCGTTTCCTTGCAGGCTAGTTACGGTTCCCTGGTCTCGATTCCAGGTTGCATCCCACTGCGACGGCCAATGGTATAAATGCCTCACGGGATTTTGCAGCGTTGTTGGGGAATGGTGAGGCGGAGCTCGCAGCCAGCGTTGACTCAACGCACGACTTCGGCCTCTCCGATGCCGCCGAATGTGCCTCGTGTGACCACCACCAATGAATCTGTTGTGTCAGTGCAGAACGGCAGGATTTGGGATCATAGGATCATATGGAATCGTTGGGAGTCGTTCTAGCCAATGGGTCACCTACGCGGTGAGACTACGGTGTTCCGTGGGGGTCTGATCGTTTCCCAGCGGCTGGCGAAATGAAGGGACCCAGCGGGAGAGTTCGGAGGAATTGCATACGTGGTGTGATGTGCAATTGTCTGAATGTGACCCCAACCGACCCTGGCACTACCTGGTTGGATTATAGACAGAGTCGGTCAACAGTTGCACCGCATTGCAAGACATGCTGCAAAGTTCCGTTCCTCTCATAAATAGCTAGACACATTTCTAGACTTTGGGTCGACGGAAATCCATACCAGCAGCACACTATCTGATACCGTCATTGTCCCTTCTCATCCTTCCCACTTGATTCACTTGCTCGTCATCAGGAGATATGTTTGTCAGCCTTGACCAAATAGAATTCTATCATGGCCCTCCCCGTCAACAGTTCCAGAAGAGAATGTTGTCCCCAGCGAGAAGAAAGCAGTCCTCCACCTTTGCTGTCACCGAACCCATTCGCCGTTCCGTTCCTACTGAGTCCGTCTTCGCTCCCGGATCTCACGCCTCTACTATTCCGCCCAACGGGCCAGAACCTACTGCACTTCAACCTTGTGATAAGCCCTCAGCCAGTATCGGTGAAGCGTGGAACGTTTTCGATGTGGAGTTAGCCCACCTCGACCACGGAAAAGGAGGAGCTCAGCGTCAGAGGTCAGATCCTCCAGAAGGAAACGACAGGTCTTGTCCAAATGACGATGATCGAGGAGTACAATCAGACGAGGATGGTAAGTTTAGCCCTAAGGGTCGCATCGAACCAGCTGACGGCGGTTCTTGGCAGAGGCCTGCCATCATGTAGAGCCCGAAGATCATGGAGCGGCAATAGTCGGGTCTGCCGCTATTGAAACTGCAGTAGATCTCCGGGAACTACCGTCGTGCTTGTCAGAACAGGCGGAGCCTGAGGGCTCTACAGCATCGAGCCTTCCTCGGGGTGGCCGTCGGGCGGACCAACCATGCTGTCAAGATCAACTGCATGGCCAGATGGGTGAGTTACGGGCGTACAGTTTCAGCTCGGCTCCTCTGCTGACTGATTATAGCAGGTGCTGCTCATACTGATGAGTGCTGTGCCCCGCACACTGCTTCCGTGCCCTGTAGCGACGTGGCTGAGCCGGAGGGCATTGCATCCTGCAACCGAATCGGGCCGGGCGTTTCTCCACAAGAACTAGATAAGCCACCATTGCCTAGGTCCATACCATCGTCCCCCGTTGTTGAAAGTGAGTCTGTGTCAGATAAACAGGGTGATGCGACTGGTCCTGCACCTTCAGATGGAAACCAGGAGAGCAGTCAGGGCGAAACCGGCAATCGCCGTCGAGCTGATGATCATGAGCCAAATCAAGAATCTGGCACATCCAAGGCTGGACCATCCCCACCGAGTCAGTCGACCACGCCGTCTATCCGAGGACGCTCTCTTAGCCCGGATCAGGCGAACAGTAGTAACTCGAAACGTCATCCATCTACCGCCATCTCCGTGGTTGTGCCAGCACCTCCCTCGAAGCGAACGATAGTGACAAGGTCAGCCACAAAAGCCATGACTCACAAGATGCGACTTCAACATGACCAACTTAGGCCAGCACCTCCCTCGACACGAAATAGAGTGACAAGGTCAACCACAAAAGCCATGGCTCGCAAGAGGCGATTGGAACATGGCCAAGTCGGCGATAGCGGTCATTGTACGGGCACATCTTTTATTGGCCCCACTGATCAGATTGGTGAAAAACAACAGCGTCAGAAAAAGAAGCCTAAATATGCCGCCGGCGCTGTTTCTGCAAGCAGCCGCAATCCCGTGCTGTCTGATGTCTCCCCTGAGAACCAAAATATCCCAGGACGCGCCATTCTTACTGTCCAATCTGGTGGGTTGAAACCGGCTTATTTCTTTACCTTCATGCCGGAGTCAATACCAGAATCATCCCCACCGGGCTCTTACCGTCGCCCTGCTGTTCGTGATCAATTGATGTTAGCTGGATCCTCAGCCACGATTTCGGGTAAACCGCGGTTGTACACGTCCGACGAAAATGCGCGTTTGGTGCGACTGAAGGAAAGAGAAGGGATGTCGTGGACGGAGATCGCTGAATATTTCCCTGGTCGAAGTTCGTCGTCACTTCAAGTCCACTATTCGACCAAACTAAGGCAAAAGGCCACCGCTCGTTCGCGAAAACGATAAAGATGTTGATAGGAAGCCCTCCAGATAATTCATTCCATTGCCTTTTATCGTCCTAGGACTGGTAGCCAGCCCTGATTGCAAGATATCTATCCACCAAGGCCGGCGCTTGCACTGTTTGCCTCGCCAGATCAGCCAAACCGGGCTCAACTTGCAACCCCTCGATCTGGTGGACGAGAGACAGCGCGGAGAGACCGTCGACCGTTCCCAGGCTGATCTCTCGAACATCCATGCATGCAGCGCATGAAACCCTACAGCCTCGTCACCATTTGAGGTCCAATCATGGAATACCGCTTGGGATATCACACACCAGAACCATGTCCAATCACTCCCCAGGGCTTACTCCATGGCTGTTGGTCCTTGGCTATATAAAGGGTGTCCTTCCCCCAGCTGGTGGTATTCTTTCATTTTCCTCTTTCTTCCCTCACCCGGCCACACCATTTCTTTCTGCAACCTCCGCAACGCTGAAAGCACAATGGCGTCCTCTCAAATTGCAATTATTATACCCGATGATGAAGAAGCACTAGGTCTCGAGCAAGGTCGCTCGCGACCTCAGAGGGCCCCTCGGCGTGATTACAGTTACCGAAGATGGGAAGACACGATGGATGATGCAGCAGTTTCTGATGATGCAACCGATGATGTGACGACATCCCCTGCACGCAAACGCAAAAGAAACATGACGGATGGGGATTCTATCGCGTCGATTCTGGTATGAGCCTCTGACCATGATCTTCTTCCTTGGCTAACAGATTAGTAGAGGGATACCCGCAAGAAACTCCAAAAGACACTTGGGCGCAAAGTTCAACAGCTGCAAGAGAAGCTGTGTGATTCTCATTGCAAAAACCAAAAGCTCCAGGAAGAGCTTCAACAGGAGCAGGAGAGGCACCAGAAAAACAAAGAGGAGCTTCGCCGAGAAAGTCAAAGGCGTATTCTCGAGTGCCCAATCTGTTTCGAGCAGCCAGATTGCTGGGTGACCCTTCTATGCGGGCACCTGTTTTGCAAGAAATGCATAGAGGAGTGGATAGGAAATCTGGAGAGACCGAACACATGTCCCATCTGCAGGAAATCTATCACAGGGCATGTCGAATGCAATCCATATGCAGGATGAATGGATTTTTGTCTTTGTTCACATGTATTAATGATCTATTGAATGTTTAGTACAGCCCCCCTTGACGGTTTTGTTAACGGGCTTTTAGGCTATAGCTTTAGTCGGTATCTATTTTTGAATATTGGAGAAAACGAGTAAGGGTCTTTTATCGCAGTATAACTCAGTATACGGGTACAGTATTTAGCAGACGGTTGTGTGAACAGAACGTCAGCTTATGTGCCTGATAAGGGCAGTGTTTGTACGCATCCTGGAACGTTACGGTCAGTTTCGAGGAACATCCAGGCTCCTGGGAACTGACGGGCCATTTCCAGGGACGGTCTCACTGATTCGAGGAATGTCCGGTTTATGCCAAGGAGCTGGTGGTGTTCCAGGAACTGGGGCCCTAATCCCAGAAACGCCGTACCTTGCACAGCCAAGGCCAACACTGAATGAAACGTTAGGCAGCGAAATCCATGGATGAGTTACTTATCCCCTCAAAGTCCGCACCGCCCCCTAAGTTGACTGCGAGTCTGCAATGACCGGGTTTGTTGTGACCCCAACGTTTCAGAACGAGTTTCAACGGGGATCGTGGAAAGTCGGAGAAGATGAAGGATGGTGGTAGAAGAGCGGCTTGAAAGGTATAAAGTCTGCCATCCCCTCCTCCAACTCCACTGGAAAACCATCTTCTCTATTCTCCTACATCCCCAATCAATGCCTCCTACCTTGTTTCTCAACTGTCATTTTCTAGATACATTCTACTCTAGAGTTTGTTTTCTGCTAATAACTTGCAACGGCATATTGTCCAGGGTTGATATGCTGGTGCTCTTCAGCCCTCCAAAAAGTAGACCAAATCTGTATTGGATTTCTCGCAACATAGCTTCAGTAGCCCAGTCCACATGAATATCTGAGTTAGGTGTTGATTTCTGAGGGATGTTATCGCCTTGGACCTGTTGCGGACTAAAAGGCATCACACCGGTCCCCGGAGGAGTTGAGTTCTCAACACACAACTTGGACACCTGAAGTTTGTCAGTTTTATTCTGGCCTAACCCTAAGGATGAAGGAAAAGCACCACTCCATTAGGTCCGCCACGCTCCATCTCGACTGTGAGATTCCTTGCTCGATACTTTCGTTGCTGTAGCTGCTTGCGAAGACGACTGGTATTCGAATGCCTCTTTCCACAACAGGGACACACTCGCATGCATGACGCAACTCGGATGACAGCATTTTCTCGGTACCAGTTGTAATATATATCTCTCTATGTGTGAGTCACGCACAGCTAGGTTATATATGTGATCGATCTACCATAACAATAGCTCTGGTAAACCGAGTCCAGTGGCCTCCAGGTAAAAGAGTGTCACGTTTAGATAATAAAATTTAACGCGGACGATTGAGTACGATTGGGGACGATTCTTTATGCGGCGCAAAACTTTCACGGGTTCGGTTAGAGCTAGTCATTTTCCTTTTCTATATATAAACAAAGGGTACAAAGAATATAGGATAGTCCAAAAGCGATTTGCAGGCCCGCTGCGGTCCAGGCCAAAGACCATCAAATAGGAGGCCGTTGCGGTCCCTCCCGCAGTGGTTGTGCTCCGCTGCTCCAAGGCGGTTAACATAATAAGCCATTGAGAGCCCTTTTTCCATACTTGACAGGGACAACTGCGGCGCTCAAGCTTCGCTTGGAATCTTTCCTCATCTTGCCTCACTAAAGCAATGCCATACAAAGATTAAAGCACTGCAGTGAACTTTTGTTAACGAGGGAGCAACCACATTCGAGTCCATCATTTGCATGATTTAACTTCAGTCAATAGACATCTTACTATCCTCGTCCAATCAAGAGCCCTTTCATTCATCAAGCATGTCAAGAGTCAAACTGCAGTGCCCTCTCTCCGGCTCAAAGCCAAGCTAGTTGCCAGAGGGAACAAGCAGTCAGAAGGTGACTTCAATGGGTGGTTTTGAATGGCCTTTGAGAGGCCGATTTCGTCGTCGTCGACGTCGTCATCGTTAGCGTCAGCGTTGTCGTTGTCGCCGTTGGCTGGTATTACTTACTTTATCTTCCGTCAAGCCAGGAAGGAGGCAGATGTACGCGTCAGGACTAAAGCAAACTTTGGCTGTTCCGATTGATAATCTCTTGAAACCAGTTGTGGCCGAAGGTGCTCTGGTCGCCTTGGATCAGGGTCCCACTTCAGCGTTTATACTATCTGGTAATTATCGAAGGAAGACCATCTGAACATGTTTGGCTCCATACAAAGCGCTTTCGAACTACATACGTGATTGGCGTTCCCCCCACCAATTCAACCCAACCCACTCTAAGAGCAAGCGCCCGAGAGTGGGGAAGTAAACATCCGAAACGATGCGGACGGGTCGGGGCGGGGCGGAGCAGAACCAGCTAGTTACCAATAGTATTCTGTAGGTTCCAAACTTGTACCCATCCAGTGGCCTACGCTTTGTAGATATGCTGGAAAGCAAGGATATCCAAAAGATTTTTCCCCCTGTCGTGCGGTCGATTGGCCCTCCATGCGCACTGGAATTCGAGCGTTGCACACTGTTCGGCTCGACGGAGGCGCTAACGCTCAAGCACCCTGGCTCGTCCTCCTGTAACTGCGACTGTCCATGGCTGGAATTCGATTGGCCATAATTGTGCCATATATGTACTGCAATTGCGCTTAATTGCCATCCAATCGATGGCACGAGTGTCAGTCGACCAATTTGCCGCTGTGTATAAATCAGGTATAAGCGTCGATCAGATGACTTTAAGAGACAGATGTAAGGTCTCACGTCCCCCTTCTCTTGCTTCCTATTATATCGCAGAATACCGTCAACACAAAGCTGGTGATGCTTAGGTTCCTCAACTGGCTCGTTCTCTAGGCTGTCAAATGGGTCGATAAACCACGGATGACTCTGGAGTCGACGAACTAGTTCAACGTCTCCTTTGCCTTCATCAAGCCAGATGCCGTCATCGTAGCTTCTATGCCAATTGAACAAGCGCGATGTTGCAACTCCCGATTATTCATCAGCAATATTTCGTTCTGCATAAGGTAGCCTTGATTGCCAGCATGCAATGATATGAACGGATTGTCTATTAGACTTACTCATTGGCTTGTCCTATGGGACCAGGGCCACACATACTGCCTGAAAAAGTCCAGGTCGATGATTTTTGCTTGCTGGAGTCCTTTTCCCAGAATCCAAGATCCAACATATCATCCATGAAACCGGTCTGTGCTGATGTGCAAGATGCGCTCTAACATTTTTGAGGAGATCTAAGAAAGCTTCTGTATAAAGAATTAAAGAGTTACAGTCTTCCAGGTGCATAGAAGTCGCTTTTTTCCACTCATCGAACTTTGGCTGACAGCAACAATTGAACTGTGCCGTTGTTGGACAAATTCCGTCACCAGGGGACCAAGTTATATCGGCGTCGCTTTGGGTGTCATCGCTATCCTCGGGAGTTGTGTGTATATTTAGCACCAGGGATATTCCTGTGTTGATTACTATCAGAAGAAGACAAAAGAATGCTTGAGCTACTGCTGGAGAATCATGAAACGCGACGGCTTATAACGAGAGACTACACGTGATCGTATCGCATATTCGACACGGTCACGTGGCGTCGGAGCGATCGCTGAAGTGGATTCGGAGGTCACTCAGGAGATTTCGGAGGGAGCCGATTACCCGAACTGCACGAGGCCGTAGGCTAGATTACCCTAATGGTTAGAACTGAATCTTATGAACTTATATAACGTAATCGGCCACCGACTGGCGCCGGCCACCGAGCGGCGCCAAATTCCACGTATTCCGAATTCCACCCCCTATTGCTATTCCCATTGCTATTCTACCACCTCTATCTCATGGAGTCGCTTTCTAAAGAAGAAAGAGTGCAATTAGCACTAAATTCATTCAAAAAAGGTCAATATAAAACTAAAAAGGCAGCTGCTTTAGCCTTCGATGTGCCTGAAACCACTCTGCGAAGACGCCTACAAGGAACCACTTCACGCCAGCAAAAGACCTCTAATTGTCAAAAATTATCTGCTACAGAAGAATCAACACTTCTAGCATGGATCCTGGACATGGATAAGCGTGGCCTGCCTTTGCAAATACCAACTGTTAGCCGTCTGGCTCAATTATTACTCTCTGCCCGCCTGTCCATGCCTAAAGAAACCATCACCATTGGAGGTCACTGGGTCAACCGCTTTGTTAAACGCCATCCAGAATTAAATTTAAAATATACCCGGAAATATGACTACCAGCGTGCAAAATGTGAAGATCCTAAGCTTATTAGAGCTTGGTTTAAGCGGGTTCAAGAAACAATCCAAAATAATGGGATTGTGGCCGAAGATATCTACAATATGGATGAAACTGGCTTTCTTATGGGCATGACTTCTAATTCTAAAGCTATCTGTGGATTTGATATCAAGACAAGCCGTGCAAAAGCTATTCAGCCTGGAAATAGAGAGTGGGCAACTGCAATTGTTGCTGTAAATGCAACTGGATGGTCACTTCCTCCCCAGATTATTTTTGCTGCTGCCAAGCATCAATCTTTATGGTATTATGATATACCAGAGAATTATGTTCTCAGTGCTAGCAACAATGGCTGGACAACAAATGAATTAGGGCTTGAGTGGCTTCAAAAAGTATTTGAACCAAATACAGCTTTGCAAACAGTTGGAAAATACAGACTATTAATTCTAGATGGGCATGGCAGTCATGCTACTACAGAATTTGATAGATTCTGTGCAGAGAAAAAGATTATTCCATTATACATGCCTCCTCATTGCTCTCATTTTCTTCAGCCATTGGATGTTTCCTGCTTTTCACCTGTCAAGGCTTTATATGGACAGAAAGTTAGGGAAATGGTCCTGAATGGCATCTATTCAATTGGAAAACAGGAATTTCTTCAAATTTATCCAGAGATTCATCAAAAGACCCTAACTGCATTAAATATCCAGAGTGGTTTTGCAGCAACAGGTCTGGTTCCTTTCTCTCCAGAGAGAATTCTCTCAAAATTTCCAAAGACACCAACACCACCTTCTACAGCACAGAGCAATGAATCCTTTGGTCCAGGAAAAACACCAGGTGATATAAGAGGACTGGAAAGGCAGAACAAGAAAGGTAATCAACTTAATGGCACTGTATCTCCATCTACATTAGGTGAAGCTATACAGAAGTTATATAAAGGTGCATCAAATTGCATGCATAGGATTGAACTATTGGAGGACCGTTTTGATCATCTAGAGTCAGGAAATGAATTCAAGAAGAAGAAAACTGAAAGAACCAAGTTCTTTCTTCAAAATGGGGGCAGTTTGACTGTTGCTGAGGGCCAAAAGAAGATAGAGGAGGATGAGAGAGAAAGACAGAGAGAGATTCTTCCTAGGCCACGCAGGCCACAGAAATGCACTAACTGTGGCGGTTTTGGTCATAATAGACGCCAGTGTACTATTAAATAACCAGCTAATTTTATATAGAAATAGAGGTTAATTTTTATGGGAATAATAGACTATGAAGTTGGTGCGTACGGAGCAGTTGAATTCGTGGAATTTGGCGCCGCTCGGTGGCCGGCGCCAGTCGGTGGCCGATTACGTTAAGTTACGCATGAACGAATAACGTAATTCACCGCCGAGTGGTCCACCCAACGCAAAACGTGTCCATAAATAAGACTCTACTTCTTCAACCACCCACCATGCCACCAGTTCGCTCCCAAAGCTCTCGAAATTCAATAGAGCAGGAGGGTAGGGTCTTATGAGCTATCCAGGCTATTAAGAACCAAGAAATCCTCTCTATTCGCGAAGCAGCACGCCAATTTGAAATACCACATACCTCTCTACGGAACCGCCTTGCTGGCTGCAAAAATCGACATGAAGCTCGCGCCAACAGTCATAAATTGGATGAAATTGAAGAGCAGTCCCTTTTACAATGGATACTCTCTATGGACTCACGTGGAGCGGCCCTCCGGCCCAGTATTGTACGAGGAATGGCCAATATTCTACTTGCAAAGCATGGATCTACCCCAGTTCAAACAGTTGGTGAGAATTGGGTTACAAAGTTTGTGAAAAGGTATCCTGATCTTGCATGCAGATTCTCAAGACGTTATAATTATGAGCGTGCAAAGTGTGAAAACCCAAAAATCATTCAGGAGTGGTTCAATTGTGTACAAAGTTCAATACTTCAATATGGCATTGATCCTGATGATATCTACAACTTTGATGAGACTGGATTTGCAATGGGCTTAACTGCTACAGCAAAGGTTATTACAAGGGCTGAATACTATGGTCGGCGGTCACTTTTACAGCCTGGAAATCGCGAGTGGGTGACTGCTATTGAGTGTATAAATGCTTCAGGATGGGCCTTGCCTCCATGTATCATTTTCAAAGGCAAGGTCTATATTGAGGCCTGGTTTGACAACCTCCCAGAGGATTGGCGCTTTGAAGTTAGCCCAAATGGCTGGACTTCTGGTGAAATTGGGCTTCGCTGGTTGGAAAAGCTCTTTATTCCAGCAACAACTAGTCATATGAAGGGAAAATATCGACTTTTAATTCTTGATGGCCATGGAAGTCATTTGACCCCAAAATTTGATGAAATATGCAGTAAGAATGATATCATTCCAATCTTTATGCCAGCACATTCATCACATCTTCTACAACCACTTGATATTGGCTGTTTTGCGGTGTTAAAACGATCATATGGTCAACTTGTTGAAACCAAAATGCATCTTGGGATCAACCATATTGATAAATTAGACTTCCTTGAGGCCTACCCACATGCACGAATTGAGGCATTCAAACCCAAGAGTATCCAAAATAGCTTCACAGCAGCTGGTTTAGTGCCATACAACCCTGATAAAGTGATTTCAATGCTTAATATTCGGCTTCATACACCAACACCTCCTTCAAGTCAGGATAGTGATTGGGAGCCAAAAACACCTTCAAACTATGTGCAATTACAAAAGCAAGCATCCTGAATCAAAGCTTTATTGAATGAGCGCTCAAAAAGCCCACCAAGTCCACTTAATTCTGCAATAAATCAGGTCCTTAAAGCTTTTCAAATCACAATGCAATCATCTGCTATTCTTGAGAAAGAAGTAGGTGATTTACGCACTGAAAATGAGAAAAGAAGCAAAAGCGGACACTTTCTAAAAGGCAGATACCCCATGAAGAAGGCCTCTCAGTTTCAGAGGCTCATGAACAGATTGAGGCTCCAATTGGGGCCCCAATAGCTTCAGCACCTCCTTGGCCAGGACAACCTTTGCCATCTTTACAGCCACGTACACGGCCCCCACGAGGATGTGGAATATGCAGGACCCCAGGACATAGAAGAGAGACATGTCCAGATAGGCCTAGATAGCTTGTTTTGTTAATTATTTGGTGTTTTGGTTGAAATAAATGCATTTATATACTATATATGATGGGTGGGTGGACCACTCGGCGGTGAATTACGTTAAATGAATGCTTAATCTATCTAACTATGCGAGCACCATGGCTTATATGGCCCCTGAGAAGATGTCGCCTAATCGGTCCGAAGTTCTTTCGAATCGGTCCAACCATTAATCCTCATCAATCTGGCCCCAGAAAGTTCGACAATGATGCGCATGACCATGTGACAGCGGAAAGATCCCCTCAGCTCTCCAAACGCAATCTTCGTAACTAGAGCAAAATCGATTCATGGATAACAGCGGCTACTTCGTAAGGGGCTCCCCCGAGAACATCCGCGTCGAAGTGTGATGGGTAATAGAATAGCCCTCGAGCCTAATGAAATGATTGATGCATGCTCGTAGGCCTCAAAATGGTGCGTTCCGGTTCCGAGGTATGGAACCGCGAACCGCCAAGGGAACCGCTAAAGATCCGCCAAGAGGTATAAGGTGTATAAGGGTTTATAAGCACAATATTTCCTAATCAGAATAGTTTATGATTGTTTATACCTGGAAAATCTCTTGGCGGTTCCATAGACATGACCATCGAATTTCAAAATGTAGCGCGCGCTTTGAGAAATACTCTGGTAGGTCGCCAATCCGGGTTGGGTCCACTGAAGAATATAGGCGGGATTAACATGGCATGGAAAGGTTAGACTAGCGCCAATGGCCTTCGGGATTCGAGCTTCAAAATGTAGAGCGCGCTTAGGAAGAAACGGTCCTAATTGGTTATTGGAAGATGCTAAATGGAGTTGTGCACAGACCGATGAAGGTGGCGTATCGCCTGCTATTACTGCCGGTGGGAAGGTCGCATATCGCTAGTCGACCTCTATATGTACGCAGTGACAGCAGCCAATAGAATAAAACCTTAACCACATCCAACTTGGCCTACGTGATACCACAACGTAAGAAAGGGATTGATGGAATGATAGTGGAGATTTCGACGCTCAATGCCTAGGAGGGGCGGAGAACCACTACGACGTGATCGCTTCCTGAAGGGCGCTTAATCATATTATCTTGAATGGCGCGCTTTCCAAGGGCACGACCCTCTGTCCACCTATGGAGTTCTAGCTATAGTTAACTTCAAGCAAGCAGGCGCTTAGAAAGTTATAAATAGGAGGATACAATCCCTTATTTTTCGTTTCTCCAATCTTATAAACCCATACAACAGAACAAAAGATACTTCCCCTTACATCTTGAAGTCGACAGCGCGCGATAGCTTAGGTGAGCATTCATGGTGACGAGCTTTCAAAAGACAATTACTCACGCCCCTTTAGCAATATGAGCGGACATCCGGGCATGGATACGGCCATCAAGAGAGTGGGCCTTAGAGAGATATGTGAGGTCAATGGCCGTCATTTCTGGCGCATGAGAGGCACACAGGAGTGGAACGAATACCAGCCTCAACCTGCCCAGGTGCCCCCTGCTGCGCACAGCCCTCTCTACGTTTCTCTCGTCCTTCAGATACAGGGGCCTGGTGAGCCTAATCACTGGTCTATCTTCGTTCACCATGAGACTCGTCCTGGTTGGGTATACCAAGTGAAAGGGGATGCGGAATGTATGCGGTACCAGCCATCACCTCGTCCAACCAACATCACCAATTCCGCATCTTTCTTGAATTTATATCATTTGACCACTGTGACCGAGCAGCAGGCTACCATAGTGCAACAGATTGCAGCAAGTGAACAGCCACCCAGAGCAATGAATCGAGCGGCTGTCACAGAGAATTGTCAAGGGTGGACGCTGCGTGTCATCTCTAAGCTTGTTCAGAGGGGTATTGTGCCAGCCGAGAAGCTTCAGATGGCAAGATCTATGCTGCAGCCCGTCTAAGGCATCTTTCTGGGAACTTTGTGTATCTACGTCTGCATCTTGTCATGTTTTGTTTTCACCTTAAACGCGTAGCAGTTTCAACTTTGCTCTCATATGAAGTTTGTTTTGCTGTGAAGTATAGTGATCGCTGTCGATATTGAATTTGTTTGATGTTTCTTTTTGCTCTTCTTGACGCTCACCTGAATTATATTTTTTTTTTATTAACCTCATAGCCTTCTGAGCTAGTTTATACTGACGTTATTATGTACACTTAACTCTCTTGTTCCAGTAGACGCTTTGTATCTGATTTCTGACAGCATTTGGTATTCAGCCTAGTTGTTCATATCCTCGCTTGAAGAACAGACAGTATCACAAGATCTGAGTAGACGTGATCCGGGCAGACGTAATCCGAGCAGATGTCGTTTTAGTTGACGGTATTCGGAGTTGACAGTATTCGAACAGCTTTCATGTAGGGAGCTTGCCAGGAGGTGGTGCAGCGGTGCAAGACCCAAAACGGAAAAAAAAGTCCTCGCTATCCCTCATTCAATGATCTCACTATGAACCAGTCGTGAGGCCAATCATGATAACACGTTAAGGTAGGGCCGAGCCTTAGCTATCCTGTGATATCTCTAAACAGTTGAGGGGAGCGAAAAAAGGGGTCACAGTCGGGCATAGCAAAACCTGACCACAGCACACTCATTTCTACTTCTCTCTATGGACAGACCTTTGCTTTCTCTGGCAGTAGGACAGCTACAAGAAGCACCTCCCGCGCGGAGGGTGTTTAGTAATGAGATAGCCTGGGTCGGCAGTAAATTTGAGAGGTATAGGGGATCTATCCGGCATTTACCTGTTGTTTCGCAGGCAAAAAAACCCCGTCCAGGTTCGGGGGAACCTGCGAGAAATAGATACTTGGTGTAGACAAGATTTGTGGGCATAGGATCAGGCGGGATTTGAACCCACGACCTGCTTGGTGATGTGCGCACCAGCAGGCTAGCCAGGCTTAGTGTCTATACCACTGAGCCACTGGCCGGAGGAAAGTAAGTGTTATCGTGCTTGCTTTGTTTCCAGTATGTATGAGTCACAAGAGCACGTGGACGCTTATCCATTGGCGGTGAGCGAACGTGATGGCAGTTATGGCACGTCATCCCGGGCGGTGAGATGCGAATCTCAGCTGCCTGAACCAAAGTAGCTAACGAACGTGTTGTCCTTACCATCGTTTCCACTCGTGAGCGTCTATCTTGTTACACAACCGTTCCGGGTAAAGGCTACAAGGGACTTGGAAGAGGAGACTGTCTGTGTATGCTACATCCCGTAAGAAAGAAATCTCGATCTTATCTCGATTGTTCAATCTTCTTTACTTATGTCACTACCAAAGATACAACCACGCAGACATGGAGGGTATCGACGACTGCAGGGGGATTCCCTTCCAATGGGATAATCTACGATCAGGCGAACAATATATCAAAGTGGATAAGATGCTTTTCCCATGCCCACCGACAGTGAATGTCCTTACGTTCCCTCCGAATAAAGAAGTCATCACGGTTCTTGGCAAACAAATGGCTAGGATCGTACTTGAACATGACTTTTCTTATGTTTCCAAGTCTGGATATGGTGTGCGAACTTCCGAAGCTGAAGCAATGAAGCTTGTCTTTGAGCATACTTCTGTTCCCGTGCCCGAGGTTCTTGCGACCTGCTTTGATGGTGACGAAGGAAATATCCACATGACCACCGTTCCAGGTACCTGTTTAGAGAGGAAGTGGGATACGTTAGATGTCGAGTCTAAGAAGTCTATCTGTCTTCAACTCTGGGATTTGATATCTAAATGGCGGGAAATTCCTCGTCCACCGAAGATTGATGGTATTTTTCAATGCGCGGCCGATGGCTCGCCATCCAGAGACCCACTGCTCGAAGATCTAAATAGTCCGCCCCGACCGTTAACGAATGACTCCGAATTACGAGCGCGAATTTACGAAAGATACCTTAACTTTGGGGGGCTGCGTTATGAACATAAGCTGCCAAACATGCTACCACGGTCTAATCGAAGCGTCTTCACTCATGGTGATGTTGCATCTCGCAATATTATGGTGAATGATCAAAACACTGTCACAGGAATTCTTGACTGGGAGTATGCCGGCTGGTACCCTGACTATTGGGAATATGCTCAAATCATGAAGCCTGCCTTTCATGGGGACTTCCAAGATTGGATGGGTAGGACAGCGCCGCAGACATGGAATCTTGCTGGGATCAACGCTTCGAGAACGGCTTTATTTTAAGCTCTTGTTCCCATCTAGTTGAACGAAATTGCAGCGAAATTGTGGTCTGTGAATGAATTGTGATTATAGTGGAATTCAAATCTATACTAAATATAGAAAGCGCTATTATGGAGTTTGTATCCTCATCCAGTGACTTATTCTGACAAAATTTTGTTTTCTTAAAATCTACAAAGACAATGTAAGTGGAAAGGAAATAAACTGTGTGTATTCCTATGGTGATAGTAGTTACGGAGGGATGACGGGCACTCGGAACGGGTATTAGTAAATCTTAATCCGAGCCAGCAGCTGGCTGTGCCTATTAACCACGAGCGAGCCGCCCACCTACCGCGTTTCTACGCGCATCTATTCATAGCTGAATTATTATTTTCCCTATTCGTTACATGGCCACACGACCGCAAACTAAGAAAAGTAAAGAAATTCCTAAAAGGGAATAATGCAATTCAGCACGATTCCCAGACTGTGTCGGGCTTGTGGGTCCAACATAGGCCCTGTTATTTCGATGATAGCCATGGTGTCATCAAAACCATGCGAATGCAGCAAAAAGAAGGTATCAAATGAACAAACCAAACAATAAAGAAACACAATGGAGGTCCATCAATCAAAGAGATGAAAAACTCCCGGGAGACTCTGGGAAGAGTTTCTTGTAGACCTGGGTCAGGATTCATGCATCCGCCTGAAGACTAGGCGAGGCATGTTGGCTCAAAAAGCGGATTGTGCGCTGGAGTAATCGCTTGAGGATGTTGTGGTCCACCAGATCTGAAAGGTTAGACATGTATGTAGCAGACAGCACCAGCATGTTACCGAATTGTCTGTATATGGGTTAGCCAGTCAATTCCAATAGATTTGGCCTGAAATCATACGCATGAGCTGTGCCAAAGATGTTTGTCACCACCAGACGACCTTCAATGCCATCGAATGCCTCTGTGCTTCGAATGGCTGAGATAACACAGACCTTGCAGGCATGCTGGAGTTCGAGTGGGAGATCTGAATAGGTAACCTGTCCACCGACTTGCGCGGCAGTTTGGGGGGATTCAACTGATGCTGGCCGTTTGGCAATATGCAGTGCATAGTAAAGCAGTGGTCGGTGAATGATGTAGCATGCTCCATAGTATTTGGCGCGCATCCGGGCGACGTTGATGTCCTCTGAGGGTGGGTCGTGATCCTTCCATTGCATTACCTCTGGAAGACTACGCCGCCACTGCTGGAGGCTCATGTTCAAAATACCTTGCATCTTAGATGGCCAGTGAGTTTTCCCTTGTTATGAGATGACAGTCAGCATCATACATGACATGACATTGCATTATACATACGCTGAACATTATACAGAACTGAGTGAACATTATTCAAGATTTTCCGCAGATGGATCTGAGCTGAGTAGAAAAACATCATCATTGTACTTGGTTCGCAGATATCATTAGAGAGGTTCAAGGTAAAGCGTCCCCTGGGGAGGGCAATCTGGCCTTCCAGGCACGAGATTCCGCTAGCTGGCAGATCAAGTTCAGCCAAGATATCACTATAATCATCAAAACAGTGACCATCAGACTATGTGTAGTTCTCACCTTTCCAACTGCAAACAAGTCCAGTAGGCAAAATTGTAAAGGTCTTTCACAGGACCATCGTTCATCTGTTTATATCTACCCGCCTGGTTAGCAACCTTGATTTACCAAGGGATATGGGATGAACATACGATCGGACCTGCACCTGACAGGCTCCGGCGGCTTGGTAAATCCATCTATGACTCTGGAATGGATGTGCTAATTGACCCGCGTAGAGACCGGCAAGCAAGGCAGCTTGCACATGGGGCAGGCCATTACCACCCTGGAGGCCCATGATCTGGGCGGCATATCTGTAATATGCCAATCCTGGGATGACGTCCATGTTCCTCTGTTTGTGATCACTCCAGGGTACCGGGCCCGACACAGGATAGTCACGACATTCACAGATACTTCCCAGTGCAAGGACCAGCAAAATTACTGCATTGTCAACCGACAGCTCAATGTGTGATGGCAACTCGCGGTCAGGTCTGGCACCAATTGGGGACGGCGAGCGCTTGCGCTTGGAACGCTTGGAGTGTTTGGTTCCCTTATCCCTGCCACTGTTCATGGTGAATGCACTCAACGGTCTCGTAGAGGAGCAGTATATACAGATGAATGTTTCCATCTTCTTCTTGAGGTCGTTCTCGTCGAGAAAAGGATGCAGCTTGTGCAGATGGTTCATGTAGCTGAGATGTAGATGTCGCACAGTGTCAGGGTTGGTGATGAGCATAGATTCCTCAATGCCATGCTCGACGGTTTTCAATAATCTGCCAGGGATGGCTGTGGTTGTCCCACCAGAAGCTCTCCCAGTCGCACCACTAGGCGAGCCGGCCGGAAGGGAGCCTTGGTCCCAGTTGGGAGTCGGGTGTGAGGACACGTTTGGCATGGATGGTGATTGTTGTTGCCCCTGCTGGACAACCTTGCTTGTATCATCGCCTTCACCTTGTCCATACACCTGGATCGGATTGCGACCCTGCTCAAGATCCATCACATAATCCTCGTTGCACGTCTTAGGGTGTAGAAGGGTTTTGATGGAGGGCCACATGAGGAGCTTGTGGGCAGCGGTAGTGTGTCCCGGAGGGATGGACAATCCTCTGTCATATTCATCCTTGCGGTCTTCAGCGGTATCAGGGTTCTGGGGGAACATAAGGTGGGCCTTTTTCTCGGCCTGTATTCGGTCTTCCATCTTCTGCATGCGGTCTAAGATCGATGGGATTTCGTTTTTTTGTCCGCTCGGGTCAGCTGTGGCTTCTTGAAAGAGACAAGATTGTATACACACAGTTCTGGAACCACTTTCCTGTACACACAGGATGTATTGAATTCCTTGCAACTGTCACATGGTCTCCCCTCGTTACATTTGATCCTTCTCGCGCGACAGAAGTTGCAGGCCTAGAACATTGTCAGCTCCGCAACAAATAACCAGGAGACATTAGCTCCTCTCACCTGCACCGCACGCGGGGCTTCCTGCTTGTCAGGCCCTTGACTTTGGTATAGGGGATTGGACGGCGATGAGGTCTGTGGAATTGAATTCTGGGCAGGTATGGCATACTGAGCGGACGGGGCTGAATGTGCCGGGATGGGTTGACCGTTAGCTGACTGTTCCTGGGGAGGAAACAGCGAAAGCGGACGATAATCTGGAGGCGGGGTAGGGGTATCAGCCGTGGATGGCGTGAGAGGAGGTAGTATGGCTGGCAAGATATGAGAATGATAAGGAAGTGGCGGATAGGAGAAATCCAAACCGCTGGTGTCCATCGTGCTGGTATGGTACGTGACTAGATCCGGAGTATTAAGGGGATAAAATGTTTAGGTAGAGCCTGTTGCATGTAGCTAGTGTATTTGGGAAATACAGGAAGATAAAAAGAATTTCACAAAGTAGATGAATGTCCAGAATATTGAGTCTTTCCAAGTCCCACTTTATAGTCGACTGAACCACAAGTAGGACTTGGAGCCATAGGAGCTTCTAGTGATCACACCCACTCCTAGATTCTACTAACTCTAAGGAGCGGGAGGGAGAAACCCAATCCAATTGGCAGAAATTAAATTTTGAAGATCCCAGCACTGCATCTGCATTAGTGTGTACACAAAAAACGTAGGACTAGGGTGCAAACATTCGAGTACAGGATATAGCGCTAGCTATTTAGGCACAAGGGAGAGAAGTATATTGTAGGTACGTAGAAGGTTGATCTGCATTGGAGCCACTATTATCCTATAACCAATGAGACCTGCCTAATTCATTGACCAGACCCACTCATACTAAGTGATGGTCAGTAAAAATCTTTGCAGCTTTAAGATCATGAGACTTACAATTGACGCAGCTCATCCAGTATGCAATAGTATCTTGGAAGACACTCTCTTCTTTGGTAATCCCAGAGAACTGAACATCTGCGTAGTGTTAGGACCAATACTCATTGCTACTTTACAATACTTACACCCATGAAAAACAATCACAAAGACCTGGATTTTGAAGGTCTGTGTGATGCTCTTTATTGAAGATATAAGTTGCCAGATCTTGGACTCCAGGGCAACTGTCAGTGACACCAAATTTGATGAAGTCAGAGGGATGCAGAAGAATATCCCGGGTCCATTCAACATCCCGTTTTTTGATAATTTCTGCGATGGTATTGCCACCATGTTGGTGTCTGAAGACAATGAACAGGTGGTTTGGACAATATTGGGTCCTAGTGCGTCGGACTTCAATCTCTTGTACACTGGAATTGCTGTTGCAGTCAAAAGCAAACTGAAATGTAGTAGGCATATTTAAGAGAATAATGGCAAGGATATGATAAAAAGCAGCGAAAGCAGCAAGGGGTATTTATATTGAAAATGTACAATGGTGAAAAGAATAGAAAGCAGTGAATTACAAGAAAGGAATAACCACCTCATCGGCCAACCAGAAATTAGTGTACAGGACTGGAAGGATTGGAGAGATCTGACAAGCCAGGGAGTTGATCTCTGACTACAATATAGGGTTAACGAACCCAAAGCCATACTTCTCTTCAAGATATTTCCAATCATTTTGGGGTACAAGCTTCTTCAACTTCCACTGCAATGATACATTGGCATTGAAGGAAAATGATGGAACCCCGACATATCCTACTGCTGAATCATCGTACTTAACAAATAACCACAAGTAATATGGAGAACCTGGTTGATATCTGACGCCTTCATATTTTAAAAATTGTTTAACCCCTACTGGATTAGTACACAAGACACAAAAGAGGATAAATAGGGCTTGGATAAACAGCATACCTAAGATAGACGAATAGACAGCAAAAGGCTTACGTCGTGCTTGGCTCCTGGTCATTGGAAGTGGTGGTGTTGGGTTGCATGCGAATGGTTTCCACATATGATATTCGTCACCCATGGCTGATTTGGATAATGTAGGCATGCGGGCAGGAGAAGGAAGGTCGATAGTCCCAGACACGTACCCTGTCCTCGAATTCACAGAGTTCCTGTGTGATGCAGGTGAGCCGCGTCCCTCTGGCGTGGAAATATTGCGCGGTGAGCTTGTGTAGGACCGGTCTGGACTTGGAATAGCAACAAAACGCTTCAGCCAGGCTGGCAGCAAGTCACCTAGAGAAATACCCAAGCAAGCCATATGTGCAAACCAAAGATCAAAATAATACAAGGATTATCTGCAATGAGAAGTTGAGATGGGCTGCATGGTGAACAGGCTGGAGGGGCCAGCCTTTAATAGGTGATGCTATATCTACTGTATACCTTATACATGCGCCCTTTCTTGCATGCCTCATTGGATTTCCATTGAAGTTCTGACACTCAGGCCGAACACGTATGTGTAATACCCTAAGGAAAATATTCCTTGTCAACTATTTGGCTCGAAGCGCGGTGAATATAGTCCCTTAGCAAAAAGACAAATAGTCTGAGTGCCTGGTAAGCAAAACCTAACGCATCATCTAATTTCAAGGATTATCGTAGTGAGTCATGCTCTTTGTTGTTACAAAGCTTATGCTCGCACCTGGAAAGCTCTCCACAACTTGTACAAATCAAGTGTTGATCCAAAGGAAGCTATCAACCGGTTGCTAGCTTTTACGTAAGCAACAGCACTAACGTAATCCACGGCCGAGCTGCAAACAGAGTGTATTCCACCCCACCCAAAAAGGCCTTTTTGGGGCTCCAATATAGGTGGCGGCTCGGAGGCGGGTTAGTTAGAAGTTGTTATCGGTCAATCCTGGAAGTTAGTATTCGTTTTAAACCCATTTCGTTGTGGCTCGGGCCGCATCGATGTACTAGAAGAAAATTGAGTTGCCATGAGGGCCAAATTTGACGAAAATATTGGGCCGCGGTCGATGGCTTGTGGAGATGTCAAAGCGTTTAAGGTTCGGTGGCTCGGCTCCAGACACTCTCCAGATCTGGGTCCCAGCGCCCTAAGCAGATGATGGATACCGTACCCTAGATGGTAGGGTAATGGTCAAGCTGCATCCTGGAGCTAAGTCCACATAAGACGCACAAGTATTAGTAGGGAGGTTACTTCAGTGCTATTTTCGATTTGGCGCCTTGGCCCTATTCATATGGGTTTAGACGGCTCGCGGTCTAATTATACTTGTCCGCTCGCAGAGCGCCGTGCGTATCCAACGGTTCTGCCTTGGCTGGTCAGACCTTTCTAGTACAAGGATTGTAGCATAGGACTTCTCATCTTTGCTTAAAATACTGGTTATCACGCGTCGCTTACTGGCTAATTAAAGTCTCGCTCAACAAACCAATTTGAAATCGTTGCAGGGGTAAGATAGTCAATAAAATCAAAGACGCCTTTAGCGCAGGAAGAACATTTTTACGGGGCGAGGCATACGTGACGAGGTCGGCAGTCCGTGTTTGTAACACCTCCAACAACCTCTTACCTATCCGAAGCGTATATCTACGTCGTCACTCAAACTGCAAGATGGAAGATGTATCCAAGGCGATTTTGCAGAATGCTGTGGATTTCAGCAGTGGCAAGCACGATTGCAAGAGTTTTCTTGGAAGTGTATGTAACAAAGCGTATTGAGGAATTATAGCTCATAGTATTCAGGTTGTCAGTGCCCTGGTCCGGCATATTCATTATATTCCTCAAGAGCTCTTATCGCCACTATTTTCAAATAATTCGGCAGCCACGTGTACACGGTCTCGCAGAGATGAATCCCTGGAAAATATCCGAAATACCAAAAGAGAAGATATTGTGTGCTCCAATCATGTTAGGAATCAACTCGACCGATTGCAAAAGAGGCCTTCTGCATTTTTGGATGAGCCTAACGAATATTCTCCGAGACACGACCAAGCGAACGTGCTGAGCATCCTCTATGACCGGAACAGAGAAGCCGAGAGTGATTATTCTATTACACGCTCTTTCTCTACAACGGCTGTGTATTTATTGGCGAGGGATTTAATGGGACAATGGGGATACGCAATTCTGGCTGGAAAAGCACTCGATGAGCTAGTTGATATAATATTCAAGGGCCAGAGCGGAAGCGATGACTGGGAGACTGTGAAGAAAAATGTTAAGAAGGACTACGATGCTGGTGGCAGGTGGCATGCTTATTCTCAGGCTCTAGGGGGTTATGGTTGTTTCTTTTTTCTCCCACGGCTCCCGATTTCTGTGTAAGTCCCTCTTCCACTTGATCAGCTCAAAACAACTGATGGCCTAAGGTACGAGGTGTTCCTAAATAAGAGCGATAATTTTGTCTTTACTGTCGACCATTTTACTAAAATAGGGCTACCTGATGTGGTGGAAGAGAGTAAAGCTAACGAAGTAGGGAGCAACATAATATCCCATGTCAAATCATGTTTCGCCTCGTTAAAGCGAAGTATAGCGTCCACCCAACATCGCGAACCTCACTCCTGTCGATCGGCAAGGAAGCGCTGCACAAAGTCCTACCAGAATCCGCACGGTCAGGCTAAAAGAAAGCGGAAAGAAATGCACGAGCCTATTCAAGCAGGATTACAGAGGGCAGGAGGAAGAGGCTCGTTCCACGAGACAGGTGAGCTAGTTCATATTACTCTCTGGATCACTATGGGTAAAAAGAGCAGCGCTCGTCATATGCTAATATAGGCCAAATAGGTGAAACACGATTGCTTGACAATGCCAGCAGCCGCCACAGCAGCTTTGACAATGGATGCGCACATCCACGTGAACATTGTGGTTCTATTCCACTTACTCTACCAACCTCTCGGCCCAGCAACGAGCTAGTCGTGTCCACTACAGACGTTCCTGACGGAGGAAATGAAAACCGAAATATTGCATGCTCGCAGTCAGATCACCAGGGATCTACTAACCACCAAAGAAACTACGAACCTGTGTTGTCACCGGAACAGGACGCACAACACGATACATTACAACAATCTCGGCCTTTAAACCCCCCACACATAAAGTCTGCACAAAGTGTTTTTGGATATTCACAATATGGGCCGCCCATGACCATGATACGAGCAAATAGCGTGCGAAGTTTGAAGGACCAACAGCATAGCCAGCCCGCAACCTTTACCGTTGCAAATGCTCCAGAGAATATGCGCAGTCGCCAGGAACACAGCGATCTTAAAAAGTTACCGAACATAAATACAATGGGCGATATGCTCCATCCGCAACAACTTGGTCAGCCTGCATTCCCGGGCGATCCAACTACGCCGCAGGACATGTTCAACCCGCGGCAATACGGTCAGCCCATAATTCCAATGGACAAAAATCTGATGCAAAATGTAATCAACCCGCAACATCTTGGTCAGCCTGTATTCCCGGGCGATCCAACTACGCCGCAGGACATGTTCAACCCACGGCAATACGGTCAGCCCACGATTTCAACCAACGCGCAACAACTTGGTCAGCCTGCATTCCCGGGCGATCCAACTACGCCGCAGGACATGTTCAACCCACAGCAATATGGCCAGCGCACGAATTTACTGGGTGGAAATATGACGCAAGGTATATTTGGTCAACAGCAGCATGATCAGCTTGCGTTTCCAACAAATGTAGCACTAGACATGATTGATCTGCACAAATATAGCCAGCATGTATGATCATGAATGTATTGCCGGCTTCGTTTCATCGGAATTTATTCATGGGAATCTCAATCTCTTGGAAACAAAACATCAGTTAATCTTCAATAAAGTTTCACTTGACGGACCAAGCCCATTAGATTCCCATCCAAAATTAAGAACCCAGCCATCGGTCTGATTGGCTCGTCAAAGTCGCGTGCAATCAGATTTTCCATATTCGTCCATTTACGGTTCTCTCGGCCAACGATCATCAGGGACAATATCTCAATTTGTAATTAACCAGCGAATGCGCAATTCGGTACGAACGTACTTGCAAGGTCATATGAGAGCAGCATGTGGTAACTCACATGTCGGTTAAACAGGAGGGGTGATGAAAATGACGCTCGCCCCCCCGCTGATAATAGGATGATTTCTTATAAACGCGCAGTATCCTTCTTCCAATACTCGCTTTGGTGTTGCTCCATCAGATGTCTTGCGGGATAGCGTCAAGTTTTCGGATAGCGGAATGAGGTACATTTGCGACGAGTCATTGAGGATTTCCTTGGCTTCATGAAAATGCGCTACAGTCCAAATCCACTGTCTTCTGGTAAGCGAAGCAACAAAGCCGCTAACAACATCACGTACCTTGCCAATATTCATTTCACTGATCAATTCTGAAATTCTTTTGGCAAGAGGATCTCCTCCATACACCACGCTGCCTTTAATCTCAGTTGGAAGTCTTTCAGCTTTCCCCAGTTTTTGTTCGTCCGAGTCTCCTGGTATCATCTCCTTTATTTGTTTTCGAATGCGCTCAGCGGCAGGAGTGAGAGCAAAAGTTGTAAGTTCTTCGCTCATTATTTTTCCTTTTGTTTGGCTGTTCGCAAAGGAGGTGACTGCAGTGGAGTGAGTGTTGTCTTAAAAGGTGATTGTCGTACGCTTTTAGAGTAGCTCAGAATCGTCCGTGGAGAGGCGTAAAAAGAAGGCGAGAGGTTGGCCGAAGGGGAAAGACAGCAGAAATATTCGCGTATTAAGCTGGACTCAGGCACTTTATGAAGACTAAAATTGTATCATCCTCTAAGCGTGAAACTTCTCAGTGTTGCATTTGGAGGGGTAATTGAGGGGCCCTCCCCTATTTTCATCTCGGGATTTTCAATGACCAGTGACATCACATGACATATCTCCCGCTTATTCTAACAATTTATATTGCCAGGTATGCCCAAAAGAGGGGCAGCACCTTTCTCACAACTCTCATCGTCCGAGTCACCTCGTCCC
>PQME02000179.1:0-48816 GCA_003004525.2 Aspergillus sp. MA 6038 | reverse complement strand
GAGATGCGGGCGGAGAGCATGAGGGAGTCCATGATGCGGATGGATGATGTCGTTGCCGGTAGGGATTCTTAATATGCGATATACGGAGTATTGAGACTGGAGATAAGTCGGGCCCTAGAACGTGGGAGATTGATAACGCCCGACGGAAGATATTAAGGGAGCAGATCGAAAAAGCAATAATACACATCACCGTTATCCAGCTATCCTCTTCCCACTCTCTCCTCCGCCTCTTACTACTCTCCGACTAGTGCTAATACTAGTACTACGGCATCCTTATATAAGGTTCTCCGACAATACTACCCCGTTTGCATCTGCATCTTCGCCGCTATCAGTCCCTGGTCGTGTCTGCGCAACCAGAGAGATTCCCTGTTGCCGTCCGCCATCCTGCTGCTGCCTTTCGTCAGTGAATCCTACGGCTGCCTCCAGAACTGCTCCTCCTACAGCTTCTACTCCTCCCTCCTAGGCTACCACTCCTGCCTACCGCCTCCCACCAACCGCCGATTTCCGTGACTAACACTTTCCGCCGCCCCTCTTTCTGCCGATTTTCTTTTTCTTTCTCAAAACTTTTCGTCCTTCTTTCGCTTCTCTCTCTTTCTTTCCCACTCTCACTTTTTCCCAAGACGTATCATCTCTCATTTCTTCCTATTTTCGTTTCTTCCTCTCCCGCGCTCTTTTTTTAACAACAACAACCCCCCCTCTATTTGACTATTGGCGCCTCGGGGCATAAAAGAGTCGAAGCTCTCGTCTGCTTCGCTCTTCCACCATGTCCTCCGCCACCGTTTCTTCGCCTGCCTTTGCCAACCACAACGACCACCACCACCAACCCCGTAACCGCAAGCCTTCTTTTTCTAGCTATACCTCTACTCCTCCTCTCATCCCTGTGCAACAGGGACATGAGCAGGAACAGGAACTGCTGCTGCAGCAGTCAACCGCGTCCCGCGACGGCTCCCCTCAGTCTTCCAACTGCTCCTCCCCCGACAGATCCAGATCCAGCAGTCGCCGTCGGGACTCGTTTGGCTCCATCAAAGAAGATGTCGATGGTAAGTTCCGCGAGGCTCTCTTGCGCAAAGCGAAAGCAGTAGATATTGACTGATTCACGCAGGTGTGGCACAATCCTTCGTCGACACCCATGTTGACCAACCCCCCTCCGAATGCGCCAAAATCGAGAACTTGGATATGCAGCAAACCCCCGACTTTTGCTGCCCCTGTGGAGGATTCTTGGGCTGGAAACAAATTCGGTTGGGTGGAAAGAGCTTGAGCCGGAGCTATGGTGACTTGCGCGCCACCGGGGGCCTGCAAACCACTCGTGGCTGGGCCTGGGAGACTCCGACTGCTTTGAGTCACCCTCGTCGTCCGTCGTTTATCAAAGAAGCAAAGGACAGTGAGATCAAGCCGCAGTTCAAGCGCCAACCTGGCTCGTCGCCTTTGGAGAAAATGCCCCCGGAAGTTCTGCGTATGCTCCCTTTTCTTTTCTTTTCTTACTCCTCCACTGTTTGATTTTAGACCCCGGGGCTAATAGTGACGCAGATCAAATCGTCTCCAACTTGGCAGTGGATATACCGCCCAATGGCTACACACCGCGGAACGTCGACCTCATTGCTTCTTTGTTAGTCTCACGCACGTTGCACGCGGCCACCCTGGGTGTGTTGTACCGCAACTTGACTTTCCCACACTCCATCATCTTTTCCAAGGCCCTCAACCACCTATCACAATATCCTGCCCTGGGTACCCTTGTTCGTCGTCTCGACTTCTCTCACTTCACCTCCATCGGCTTGGGTCGCACCAAGCAGATGAATGCGGAGATTCAGAATCTGACCGCGCGAACCATGTTGCAGTGCTTGGACCTTCTGCCCAACTTGAGGGAATGCCTGCTGCAAGAGCACGTGGAGGGCGATATCAGCGTCGAGGTTTTGCACAAGTTGTTCACCGGTCTGCCCAACCTGAACGCCATCGATTTTTGCGGTTGCTCCACCCAAATTTTTTCGGCCTTCTTTATGGAGATCTTGACCTCTGATCCCGGGATGCCCGTGACGTTGCCCAACTTGAAGCGCCTCTCGCTGCATGAATGCAGCACTCTTCCGGCTGAAGCGTTTGAACTCCTGCTTCCTCGCCTGGTCAATCTCACACACCTGGACCTTACCCATACTCACGTAAGCGAGGAAGCGATCCTCGCCATTCCGAAAACCGCCCGCATCACTCATCTGAGCTTGTCTCGCTGCACTCGTCTCCGCGGGAACACATTGGTGAATTTCATAGCGACGCACCCCGCCGTGCGCGACTCTCTCGTCTTCTTGAACCTACTAACGGATGCTACTCGCTACCGGACCCTGGATGAGGATCATCTTCATGCGCTGCTTCCCAAGCTGTCGTCTACCCTCCGTTCGCTGAACTTGGGGGGTGCCAAAGTCACGTCGGCCCACACCCACCTGCTCCTTCCTTTGACCAAGCACCTCGAGGAGCTCGGCTTGAGCTCGGCCGATTTGTCGCCCAAGGATGTGAATACTTTCTTTGCGCCACCAGCTCCTCCCCAGGGTTTCGAGACGGCCGAAAAGCCTGCATCGCCGGCCTTGAGTTGGGCTCACCCTACTCTCTGCTACCTGGATCTCACCAAAGTCCCTCAGTTGACAATCGGGGCAATCTTTAATACCAACAACTGCTTGCTGCTTTCTCAGCAAAGCTACCCTTTGCAGGTCATTGAGTTTGGCGACAAGATCATCGCCCCCTTGCGTGAGCGCACCAAGACCACCAAGTCATCATCGGGCTGGATGATTCGTGAACTGGGGCGGCGAGGATGGTATGTCCGCGATCCTGACTCCATGCCTCCCCGTGAACTCGACGATGGGTCTCGCACCTGGAAGATGGGCGCCCGCTGGTGGGGAATGAGAAAAATCCCCGTTGCAGTCGGAGACGTAGGAGGGATTTATGGACACTACATGTTCAAAAAGTGACTTCATTTTTGATCTTTTTTTTGCCCAGCATCAACTGATCATCATCTTACGCCACGAATTTCTTTACTTTTCCTTTGCAGTTATCATGGCTGATATATACCCCTTGCTTTGTTGTTTTAATGTTGTCGACATGGCAGGCTTGTTTACTTCCTTCGTCGATGTTTCGACCCAATCCAGCAAAGTTGCATGTCGTCGTTTGGGGGTGTTCAATTACGCGAAGTCAGGGAAATGCTTACACCGGAGGAAGAACGGCAGGTTGTTCGATTGTTATTATTATTTTCTTTGGCTCGTGATTTTCGTTTTCAGTCTTCCTGGCCCAGCGCGTCTGTTGTCATCTCGGTGTTCGAGCATAGCGGGTATGATCTCTTTTCTCGCACGATATGGTTGTTCTTCTGTTTCTTCTTCTTCATATGGGTGGCTTTTCCAGTCTTCTTGTCTTTATTTCCCGGATTTGATCGCAGGTTTTCTCGAGTAGGGTCTGAGCATTTTTGGTTGGCATCATTCTGCTTTGCATTTCGAAAGGGTCAGAGTACTTGTCCACTCTGGGAGTGGCGTTGCTGAATTTAACCATAATTGTATTCTAATATGACCGTCTCATCTTTTCTTCTGGTAGAAACTACTCCCTCTGTAGATGTCTGCTGTAGTGAGCTGTAGTTACTCTCACGATCTCTCGGTTTCAGTCACGTGCCCGTCGCTTCAAAGCTCCGCTCCGCCCCGACTTTTCCTCTCAACTTCACGACCGACGACAACTCCCTCGCAGACCTCTTGACACGGTTTTGTACCCTCTTCCTTTGGTCTCTTCCCTTGGGGCTCCCCCTCCCGATGGGTGGATCCATATACGCCGCCCTAAACAGTGGAAGCTGTCGACTTAAAAGACGATGGCACCTCCGAGCGGGTCGGCGTCGTACAAGAAGAAAGATGGCACCCTGACCATATCGCAAGACCGCCAGTCCATATCATGGATCCCGGCGGCTAGCGGGGCTTCGGGGTCCGTTACGCTGCCGGTTGGTCATATTACCAGTATGTTCTTCCCACCCCTTGGACTCTATTGTGTTGTGTGTTACGTTCTGATTTGGCTGGTTCTTACCTGATTGACCAACTGACTGACTGGTTCAGACCTGCAGCAGACCCCCGCAAGCAATCCCAAAGTCATGTTGAAGATTTTCGTTCAACCTCCCAGTACCACTGCCCCGGAACAATACGTTTTCTCCTTTACCTCCAAGTCCAACGCGCGCCCGGAAGCAGACGCCATTAAGGATGCCTTGAGCTCCGCTATCCAGACCGCCAAGGCCCCCGCCGTAACTCCTGCCGGGACTCCGGTTCCGACTGGAGCGTCGACACCAGCAGGAGGAGAAGGAGGAGAGGGGCGCGAAGGCATATCCGCTGCCATGGCGGTGGCTAGCGCCGTGTCCTCGGGCGCGGGGACGGGGACAGGGCGAAACCTGTGGGACGACGATAATCGACTCAAGACAGACGTGGAGCTGCAGCAGTCGCTGCTGAAGGCAGATGCAAATCTGCAGCGCATGTTCACGGAGTCGTTGCGCACCAAGCCCGAGGGGTTGATGGCCGGCAAGTTTATGTCGCAGTTCTGGTCGACGCGGTTGCATCTGCTGCGTGCGCATGCGATCGAGCGTAGTCAGTTGCGGGGCTCGTATAATGTGCTTTCGACCCTAAAGCCGCGCACGGAGGAAAATGTGACTAAATTGAATATTAGCAAGGAGCAGATCCAGCTGATTTTCAATCAACACCCGCTCGTTAAGCGGGTGTACGATGAGAACGTGCCGAAGCTGAGCGAGCAGCAGTTCTGGTCGAGGTTCTTCCAGAGCCGGCTGTTTAAGAAGTTACGTGGAGAGCGTATTTCGGAGTCTGATGCGACAGATGCGGTTTTGGACAAGTATCTCAAGACGGATGAAAATGCAGATGCTGAGCGCGATGCGAGTGTGCCGAATTTTCTCGACCTGGCGGGTAACGAGGTCAACCACAGCCAGCGAGGAGGCAACCGGCCGGACTTGGACATGAGACCGTCCGGGGTGGACAAAGTGCCTATTATCCGGACGTTGAATAACCTGAGTGAGAAGATCATGGCCAACGTTGCGCCGGCAGATCGGGATCCTATGGCCCCCGTGGGCATGGACGAAGAGACATTCAATCAATTACAATTACAGGATCTGCGCGGAGACGAGGAGCAGAACCGGGTCCTGTTGAACATCCGGGACCAAAGTCGATTCTTTACGCAGGCTAAGGGGGCGGCAGACGAACAGAGTCGACTGTTCGCGCAGCAAGATCCCGTGAAAATCCTCAGCGACCTGCGTGCGGACATACAACAGAAGCTGCCTGACGACGGCACCACCCAACTGGGCAAATTGGTCGAACCTGACGAAGAGGATGACGGCGACGGTGACGACGCCGCAGCCGAGAAACGATCTCGGGAACAAGTCGGCTCCAAGGTCAATCTAAAACAAGCCTCTACCCAAATCATGGGCGCCGTCCGCGACCGTCGCATGCAGACAGACGTCTCCTCCACTGAAGGCACCTATGGCCTGGCACCGGGGCTTTACGACCGCCTCACCCTCACGCACGCCACCTCGACAGAATTCCTGCATCAATTCTGGCAAGCCTTCCTATCCGGCAACGCCGACCGTGCACCGGAAGTAGCCTCGCTGGTGGAATCGCTGAACCGCGCGATGGAGCGCATCAAGGCCGTGGCCGCGGACGCCGAAGCGGAACGGCAGACGGAAGTGGAGCGGCTGAAGAAGCATGCGCGCGAGGTGCTGGAGGCTACAGGGAGGAAGATCCGGGTGAATCTGGCCGGGGTCGCAGGCGGGGAGAAGGTGGTAAATTCGTTGTTAGGGCCGACGATTCGAGCGTTGGAGGTTGCATTGACAAAGTATAATGAGGCATTGGCCGAGGAGATGAAAGAGATACAGGCAGCGTAACCTAGCCTAGCCTGCCAGTGTATAATAGAATCAAATTGAATGCTCTGCCCCGATAGAGCTGAATCAATATAAATTGATGATGCCTTAATTCGGAGTAGACGGCATGCCGACCATCGGGCCCGGGCAGCACGCGACGTGTTAAGTTCAGCAGCAGCCAAACTTCATCTTTCCTCCTAACCACTCTGGCCCAGCCAGCCGCCACAAACCAACACTCCCCTCCCCCGGAAAACCAAAGACAACGAACAAAACAGAATGTTCACCTCCGGCTTCACCAACACGCCCATAACAAAACTCCTCCTGATCTACATCCTCGCGTCGGCAATCCTCCTCTCCATCCTCGACCTCAAGCACCTCGCGGGCATCCACGTTTCGCCGCACCTCTGGAGCTACGGGCAGTTCTGGCGCTGCGCGCTATGGCATCTCGCGGGGTTTGCGAACTCGACGGAGGCGCTTTTCGCGGGGATCCTGGTTTATCAGATGCGGGTTGTTGAGCGGGCGTGGGGAGGGAGGAAAGTGGTTGTAAGTAGACTCTATACCCTATGAACAATTGTGTGAGAGATAATTAATGCGTTATGGGCGGGACGATGATAAGTCTTTCCTCCTCTCGACACTACCGTATACAACGCTCCTGCCACCGGTTCTCCTCGCGCTGCTTATCCGGCCTATCTCCCTGAACATGATCAACTATCTCCCGTCAGGCCCGACGGCGGCGATTTTCGCCCTCCTCGCGCAATACCACGCTTTAATCCCACATACATTCCGATATCGACTTGCGACTAGCACGTCTTCCACGTCTCCCACTGCCAACACCTCGTCGTCGTCATCACCATCATCATCAACGCCATCCGCCGCAACAGCGCGAACCACCCCCAAAACACCGCTAACCGTCACGCTCTCCTCCAAATCCCCCGTCTACCTAATCGCCACGCAGCTCGCGCTCTCGCAGTTCCCCTACATGCTCCTCCCCGCCGCGACAGGCTGGATGGTCGGACTCGTCTGGCGCGCCGAGGTGCTCCCCGGCGGAGTGTCGTGGCGGGTTCCGGCGTGGGTCCTTGGCGAGAAGGAGACGACGCGCGGGTCCAGACGGAGGGGAGGAGGGGCCGGTTCCGGTTCTTCGGGTGCAGAGGACCCGAATGAGCGTTATGAGGATTTGAGAAGGAGGTTGGAAGGGGAGGTTGTTGCTGCGGGGAGGAGTAGTGGGATGGAAGGACAGGGACAGGGACAGGGGCAGGGACAGGAACACGCACTAGGGCAAGGTGTAGATGGGCAGAGACAGAGGAGGGCTATGTAGGAGTGTCTCTTTACTTGATACTGTATTGTATTGCAGTTGAAATTGGAGCATTGCATTAGCATCATGATCCAAATCTCCTAGCCAAAGAACCTATATGTATTACTGCGATCCCGTCCTAACAAATTGGTCCTGTAGCTCAGTCGGTTAGAGCGTGGTGCTAATAACGCCAAGGTCGCGAGTTCGACCCTCGTCGGGACCATCTTTTTCTTTTCTTTTTTGGCTTCTGCTTGAATCTATTGTTCTTTCAAAACCACTTGGTTACCCCTGAATTTGTTGCTCAGTATAGTAAAGTGCATTCATCATCTATATTCACTGCTATCAAAAAAGCCACCCAAACGCTAACTAGGTCACTACCTCCCGCTCCGGCTCCGTCGCATGTTCTCGTTGCACTCGTTGCAGTACCATTTGACTACAATCTGTTAGCATATGATACGAAAACCTCGAGCACTTTTATCTTGCAAGGGCACATACCATTCTTGCCAGGCGGTTTCGTCAACCCAACACACGACAGATGGAACCATTCCCGCGGACAAGCATCGTTATCGCACGCCACCATCTCCCCGAAGCTGACTTCGTTGCAGTAGCAGTATCGTGGCTCTCCCTCTTCGTCTTCATCGTCGCCTTCGTGCATCGACTCTTCCTCCTCCACGGAAGGTGCGCGAGCTGCGATCACTGGCATGTTGCTGCCGTTGGACTTCTTGTGTGATCGCTTGGATGGCGCATTATTCGTGCTTCTCGTCGGTCGTACACGCGGTTGTGCGGGTTCATAAGACGGAAGCACTGGCGTTGACGTTTTGGAGGATCTGCCCTTCGGAGTAGGGTTTGTTGCTTGTGACTGGGAGACTGGTAGATCGCCAGTTTCCACTGATTCCGCTGGCTTTGCTTCGGAATCCTCTCGCTTGTTGTTCATTGGTGCTGGCATCTTAGACGCAGCCTCATTCTCCATTTCCCTGCCGTGGGCATCCATACCAATACCACCGATACCACCGAAAGTCCCTGGTTCCGCCTTACCAGGTGTGTCTCTGGAAATAGGTTTGCCTTCGAAAGCTTTATCTACGCCGAGGCCCGCGTTAGAAAGGGCAAGCCCAATGGTTGATCCGGGTCCGGGAAACGTACTGTCATTCGCCACACGAGTCGACGCGGAAGACGAGGGCCTGATACGACCATTATTATTCGACTGTGTTGCATTCTGCGGCGCGCGGGAGGACTGCGGTCGGCTTGCGGCGGTAGATCCAGGGCTGGTTGCTTTCCGTGGAACACTGAATGCCGCAACGAGAGGAGACGGCCCCAGCGCAGGGGATTCGATAGCGGAGGTACCGGTGGGGTTCCTGTTCGTGTTCAGGTCAACATCCAATGCTGATGGCCAATAAACAGGGGTGAGTCAGAGCATACCTCTTGCGCGCAGCAGTCGGATTCGAGTTGGGGGCGCGCGACCTCTTCTTTGTAGCATCTGAGCCAGGAGTGTCTTTCGATGCAGCGCGACCAGCATTACTAGTTCCGCTCACCGTTCGTTCCATTGCTGTCCCAGATTCTGCAGGTAGTCGTTCGACCTTCCGACGTTTCGTTGCAGCTGTTGCTCCGGTTGTTCCGTCGATCGCCGTATGCTCCCCTGCAGCGGCGGTACCACCAGCCCGCGCCTTTGCCCCATGGCTTTTACGAGCACCAGAAGCACGGGCGTCGTCAAATTCATCCGCATGACCCCTGCGATGCTTCCGTGCTACGACCGCTTCTCGTCTCGCTTCACTTCGAGAAAGGCTCTCTGCTTCCTGAGCGGCCAATTCCTTAGCCGCTGCTGCTTCTCGACGGGGACGTTCATTCGTAGTCTTGGTGACGGTGCCGCGATTGGAGTAGGCCCAGTGCGTGAGGCTCCCTAGACGAGACTCATCACTGACCTCGCCGGCAATGTAGGGGAATACGGTATCGAGACGCGTGATCTGATGACCCAGCTCATCGTTGGCGTTGGATATAACGTGATTTTTTTCGTCTGCGGTCATCATCAGGTCTGAAAGAGTGTGTCGTACGCGGTCAAAAAGGAGACGACGATTTCTGCTTTCTTGGGACTCGGGCGGCTGCGAAGGATCCTAATAGGCAACAAACAGTGTCAGTTCCACCGTATTTTTTTCCATCGGGTTTTCCAAGCATGATTTATCGTTGACAGAGAGCACTACCTGTGCGATGACATCCTCGCGGACCACACCCGCGACAATAGGCGCTGGATTGGGAGGGTACGGCACAGCCTGTGATTCCGAGGAAACATGGAGCAATTGAAGGAGATTCTCTTCAAGAGCCCAAGCCTTCGCATCCACCTCTTTCAACAGCGAATTATGACGACGGAATTCTCGCGGGAGCGCGATGATGGCGTCCGTGAAATGGGTGAGAGCAGGGTAGAACCCATGTAGAACGGAGGGCGCGGGAGGCGTTTCCCCCATAGAACCATGACCGTAAGCGAAAGTGGAGCGACCAACAGTCTTGGAAGTGCGCGATGGGTTTGTCCGGGTCTGGCGCACTGATTGTCGTGCACTCTGGCTCTGGGGGTTGATGATTGACGAGATCGCAGAGGACATGATGGACGTCACAAAGCCGGGATCAATCTGGCCTGCGTGAGCACAAAACCTGAGGAGCCAGACGGAGAGCTTCTATGTGATAGTAATTGAGAGGTATCAAAGTGAGCGAAAAAAAAGTAGAAAGAAAGACTGAGATGGAGCTGAGGAGAAGAAGCAGCGCTGCGGAGCAAAAGAGCCTCTTTCCCCATTAGGTCATCAGGTGACATTGATGCCCGTTTTTAAAGGCATAAGATTCCTGACTCAGCATTAGGGTTGTGACGCCGTCATTAGCATTATCCGTCTTGCTATTAGCCCTAATAACGTCCAAGTGCCCAGGCTTCCACTCGGTCCAAGTAGACCTGAATGCTTCTGACAGGAGCTGCCTCCCTGGTATCAACGAATATAGGCTTCAATACTCCAATCGTAGCCTAGCATAGGTGTTTATATCCTTTCGCCAATACAATCTCCCACAACACTCAACATCAGCTAGACTTGGAGGCATGTCTCTATTAAGGCTACCCAATGATCTAATTTTCGAGATTGCCAGATACTTCAAGTATAAGTCCGATATTAATGCTCTGCATAAAACAGCCCGCCGACTATACTACCCATTGGACGACTATCTCTATCAGCATAATAGGCGCTACCACGGGAGCTCGGCTCTGGTATGGGCTATTAGGGAAAACAGCGTGCCAACCGCTCGAAAGGCACGTGGAGCGGGAGTCAGTGCGGACGAGGCTCTTGACAACATGACATTTTTTCCAGAGTGGGCGCGACCCCCGGTCCTGGCGATGGAGCATGAGAACGAACAGATCATCAGACTCTTACTGGAGAGGGACCTTGACCTTAGCAAATGTTCCTATTCTGTCTGTCGCTTATACCTACACTTGGCCAGCGCATGCTTGAAGGGCCCCCGTCGTCCCTTCAATTATTTCACTTAGTCCCTGACAAAGGGGCGTTCACGGCGTCCATCAATAAGGACGGCCGTAGTCCAATTTGGCTGGTGCAAGAAGTCATAGCACTGGAAATGTCACAATGCTTCAAACAATGCTCAATCACGGGCTAAGAGTAATCGACTTACAAGAAAATGCGTCCAGCCTCATGGATGCAGCATATATAAAGGACGTTGAAGCTGCAGCTGCAATCCTTGACACCCTGTTGCGCCAGGGGGCGAATATTCGCAATCTCAAACCACACCAATGGCTTTGGTATGATACAGATGAAGAAAGCATGCAAAATATGGTCCAACTTTTGCTTGATCGAGGCGCTGATCCAGATCCACGAACGAGCAAGTGGGCGCTCGGTATAATGGAAGAAGCAAGTATCTGCAAATACGATAGAGCCATCTTTTTTATGCTACAGGCATGTTATGACGGTGGGATAGGAACAAATTCTACCTTATAGTACCAAAAATTTATTTGGATGCCGGCGAAGTAATGAGGGACATTCAAAGGTCTGGCGCAAGAGAAACGAAAGAATTATGGAGAAATTGAAATGCCGGCTGGATTGCCCTGTGCCATAGAGGACTTTGTCTGAACGGTAAGATACTGCCTTGGGAATAAGATAGTTACTTGTTACTACATAATTGCTAGTGTAGAGAGTAGCTTTGATCTACTAGTCAGGATCTTTCGAGCTAAGACGGGACAAACTAATTCAATGACTAGCTTGAATCGATATGATTGTTTATTATTGATGATATTTACACACTCAGGCACTCCCATTCACTATTATTTACTTATTACCATGACCTACTCCGTATACTTGCAGCCGTTAGGGTTCGACGTCTCCTCCACACGAGCCTCAATGCCTGTGCAGTCCTTGTTGCCAGCCGGATTGGCAACCCCCGTGCTAGCCCAGATGCTCCAAGCCCCGTCAATGCTGTTCGGGCAGGCGATCAGATCGCGGCCACCGAACTGGAGGTGGTTGTTCTCGTCGACCGCCCAGCCGGTGCGTTCGGAGTTCTTAGGAGTAGACTGGGCACCCGTGGTGTAGCCGATTTTGCCTTGGCCTGTGCATGTTCATGTTAGCTTTTACATATCCTCAAATAGTATAGAGAGAGAGAGAGAGAGAAGGGGGGACGAGATACCCATTCCAGAGCGGTCAACATAAATTTCCTGGGGAGTCGCAGACTGGTCGTACAGGTAGAGAGCGCCGTCCTGGATGTAGAAGGTAGCGGTCTGCTCCTTGGGACGAGCACAGCTGGCGTTCTGCGACGATAGACCAGCGAAGAGGCTGCTCTTGGCGGCGTTGAAGCTAGAGTACTGCACGCCACTGCCGGAATGGATAGCGACAACGCTGAAAGTCTTGTCTCCAGACTGAGCCTGGTTCTTAGCGGCAGTAGGGAGGGCCGAGACGGCGGTGGCAGCAGAGGCAGCGAGGAAGAGGTTCTTGAAGTGCATTCTGACGGAGGTGTCTTTTCGAGGGAAAGAAAAAGGAAAAGAGGAAAGATATGGTTGAAGAAGTTATAGTAGCGGTGTTGGAAGAGATGAGATTGATGTAGTTTTAAATAACAACATGCGCCCGTGGTTATATACTGTACAGCTCAATCTACGAAGCAAGCTGTCCCGATGGAGAAAAAGCCGAGGCCACACCGTACTGCCATAGCCACAGCAAATAACTTATTTCAAGAGCAGATCTGCGAATCGAAGGCGGCAGAACCATCCCCGAACAGGTACTCGTCCGCGAACTAGGGCTCAGTTTCCGGATGGGATATTCGCCACAGACCCTGATAGCGAAACATTGTCTCAGTTGCTGGCGCTTTGCTGGCGCTATGACCGAATTTCCAGGTCTCTGTGTCAGTTCTGCTAGTGCTGCTGTTCCATATTTATACGCCCTACTACTGCTAGTGGAACGGTGGCTATGCGGGTATGCTGGATAACCGTTGCTCTTCTCCCGGCACATCTACGGCACAACCTCGGCAAGACGGGTTGAGTCGCTGAAAGAGTAGATTTCGATGAGACAGTTTAATAGCGATGACCAAAAAGGGACTAGTCAATGTGCAGGAAGCGGAGTCCGCTAGCCCTAGACTATCTCGCCGTTGCACCGCCAATGTCATAGGGATAATATACGCAAAATGCGGATTCCAGTCTAAACTTCTTATTTTACAATATACCCTTCTTCACTCAGGCCAGACAGGCGACCAACCAATACACTAACCCGAGTGTATCCACAGCATATCAACTCGTGCACGAATTACGCAGGTGAAACGTGTTATAAAAAAGGAAAAGGAAAAGGAAAAGAAAAGAAACCCAACGGTACAAAGGAAAACGAAACGAGTCGACGCTAGTAGTTCCCATAAACGAAGCATAGAATGGCAATCCAACAATAATGACAGTAGTATAACTTCTTCCTCTTCTCCTTCTTCCTCCTGCAATTAGAAGTGCGAGAGAAATAAACGAAGCAGGGCAGTAGCTTCTACGTTTACTCGCCCTTGAGATGTGTCTGGTGGACGTTGAATGCATCTTCAAGGAATTCCTGCTCTTCCTTGATGTGCACGGACTTGAGACCGGTAGCCACCGACGCACTGGGGGCACGACCAGCGTAGAGGACGTGGCGACGGTTGTGGTGTTCCGTAGCGTTCAGCAGGGTCTCAATACGAGGCTGGGCGTAGCTCCAGGCACCCGCGTTCAGAGGCTCTTCCTGCGTCCACACAATGTCCTGGACGTTGGGGTAGCTGTCAAGGTTCTCCTTGAGCTGGGCCCAGGGGAAGGGGTGCAGCTGCTCAATACGTGTGATAGCGGTGTTGCGGATGCCCTGGGCCTCGCGGTGCTTGACGAGAGTAGCGTACACCTGACCAGAGCACAGGATCACACGTTCGATCTTCTCGGGTTCATCGATGGCGGACCCATGGGAGGGGTCAGGGATGATCCATTGGAAGTGCGAGTCGCCAGTGAACTCGCTGAGGTCAGAGCGAGCAAGCGGGTGGCGCAGGAGGGCCTTGGAGAAGAACATCACCAAAGCTGGGAACAGAGTCAGTTAAGAAGAAGACACACCAAACAACAGAGAATGAACAAGGACTTACGCTTGCGGAACTGGCGGTGGATCTGGCGACGCATCATGTGGAACATGTTGGCAGGGCTGGTCATGTAGACAATCTGCATGTTGCAGTCCTGGTGCTGGCGATCCAACCTGTCCTGGGAGGGGTACATGCGAGGCTCTTCGTTGCACAGCTGCAACCACCGCTCCATTCTACCAGAAGAGTGTTCGGGACCCTGGCCATCGTAACCGTGGGGCAGAGACAGAACAAGACCAGAACGCTGCAACCACTTCGATTCACCAGCGGCAATGAACTGGTCAATGACACACTGAGCGTTGTTGGCGAAGTCACCAAACTGAGCCTCCCACATTACGAGGGCGTTGGGGGAGGTCAAAGAGTAACCGTACTCGAAACCAAGACTAAATAAAAGAGGTCAGATTAGATCATTAAAATGTGAAGATGCGAAGAACGGTAAACTTACGCTCCGAATTCACTCAGCGAGGAGTTGGAGATGACAAAGCTGCCCTGGTTCTCGCTGACGTGCTGCAAAGGGGTGTAGGTCCCTTCGTTCTCCTGGTCATGCAACACGGCGTGACGCTGGGAGAAGGTACCTCGCTCAACATCCTGACCGGACACACGAACGTGGTAGCCCTCGGAGACCAGAGAACCGAAGGCAAGGGCCTCAGCGGTGGCCCAGTCGATACCATGGCCTTCATCGACGACCTTCTGGCGGTTGGATAAGATACGCTTGAGGTTACGGTGAAGGGTGAAGCCTTCGGGTGCACCGCTGACGGTGTGGGCAACGTGCTTCAACAGATCGGGCTCGACGGCGGTGGGCAGGTGAGGCAAGACCTCGGTGGCCAGCTCCTTGGGAGTCTTGAAGCCGTTCCAGGCAGATGTGAGCCATTCCTTACTCGTGGGCTGGTAGTCCTTGCTGCGGTCGAAGCTATCGTTGAGCATACCCCAGACCCATTTCTTGTGCTCATCAATGTCCTCCTTGGTGAAGGTGCCTTCCGTGATCAGCTTCTCAACGTACTTGTCGAGCTGGTTCGCCTGCTCGGCAATGCGCTTGTACATCAAGGGCTGGGTGAAGGAAGGCTGGTCGGTCTCGTTGTGACCCTGCTTACGGTAGCAGACAATGTCAATGATAACATCGCTCTTGAACTCCGCACGCCAGTCAGCGGCCACCTGGCAGATGTGGTTGACGGCCTCGACATCATCACCGTTCACGTGGAACACAGGGGCGTCGATCGACTTGGCGATATCCGAGCAGTACGGGGTGGAACGTGCAAAACGGGGGTCAGTGGTGAAACCGATTTGGTTGTTCACAATGATGTGGATGGTCCCACCAGTCGAGTACGCAGGGAGAGAGTGGAAACCCATAGTCTCATACACAACTCCCTGGGCGGCAAAGGCCGCATCACCGTGCAGCAGCACACCCATGGCGGTGTTGAAATCCTTTTCATCGTTGTTGTAGTGCTGGATAGACCGGGTCTTTCCAAGTACGACGGGGTCGTCGGCTTCCAAGTGAGACGGGTTGGCGACCAGGGACAGCTGGACGCGCTTGCCGGAAGGAGTGGGACGCTCAAAGTTCATACCCAAATGGTACTTGACATCACCCGAGCCCTCATCCGAGGGTTCGGTGGAACCGGCGAATTCGCTGAAAATAGACTCGTTCGGCTTACGGACGACGTTCGACAGGATGTTGAGACGACCACGGTGAGGCATGCCGATGACAATGTCCTTGATACCGTAGTCGACGCTACGGTCGATCAGAGCCTTCATACCGGGCACGAGAGCTTCGCATCCCTCCAGACCAAAACGCTTGTCGTTAGGGAACTTGGTGGCCAGGAAGGACTCGAAACTGTGAGACCAGATCAATCGATCGAGAATGCGACGCTTGTCGTCCACGGAGTACTGGTAGCGCTCAGGGACCTCGAAGCGGTCGCGGATCCAGTCACAGGGCTTGCGGTCGGGAATGTGGATGTATTCGATACCGTAGGAACCGCAGTAGATCTTCTCGCAGGTGTCAATGATCTCCCGCAGGGTCATCTTCTTGCGATCACCAGTGGCGAAACGCGGCAAGATACCGGGTCCCAGCGTGAACTCCTCGTTCAGGTCCTTCTCGGTGAAGTTGTAGTGTTCCAATTCAAGCTCCTTGGGCTTACTGTAGCCGAAAGCTTCGGCCTCACCGCGGATACCGAGAGGGTCGATCTTGGCCTTGTGGTGACCACGAGCCTGGTAGGCGCGAACCAACAGCTGAACCTTGAGGTGGTTCGTGACATCCGGACTGCCGTTCAAAGCCAGACCCTCGCCGGGCATGCTCTGGGGAACGCCACCCGTTGGTGTGGGGACCAAGGTCGGCGGGGGCTGGAAGGCCTGGGAGATGGGCATGTTGCCATCTTCCATGTTCTTGAAGTAGGCCTGCCACGAGACGTGGACACTGGAAGGATCGTTCTTCCACGCCAAATACATCTCATCGATGTAGTTCGCGGTGTTACCTTGGAGGAAAGAATCGTTGGGGTCCTATGGAGCGGGGCCAGAGTCGCAGGCACACAGTCAGTCAACTCGTCCTCCCAAATTTCGCACGCATAGCCACAAGAGACTTGTAGAGACACAAAAGATTCGCTATGTAGCTGCTTACCACTCCCTTTTCCGGCTCCTCCGCGGTGGCATAGCCTCTTCTGAAGTTGCCATTGTTCGACACGAGGGCCAAGGGCCTTCTGGTCGCCACGTTGAACTTTGAGCCGTGGCTACTTCGAGCGGTGGTGGAGGAAAGAAGAGAATAGGATCTTCTGCAAGCTGAACAGGTCAAGCCACGCGACAAGCTGCCGCTGGCCGCCTTGGCGGCAGTGGTCCGGAGCATTGCGGGATTTTTTCCGGTCCAAAAACGTCACTCAATGGAGACGATGGAGATGAAGTTCGTAGAAGTCAAAAAAAAAGGAGCTGAGAAGCTCAAGAATATGGCAGGAGAAATAGAGAACGATCAAGTAAGAATACTCTATCAACCGTGATACCGGAAGGTTAGCTAGGCTGATCTCATAGTGAAAATGATCGATGCACGGAGAAAAGGAAGGGAATCCGGCACATACGGATGAACAAAAAACACACAGGTGTCGACTAAAATTGCCGTAGCACCTGCACACCAACGGGACTCATCAGAGAGCTCAAACTCTCAATTTAAACAAAGTAGCGGAGGTGAAAAAAAACACCAAGTGAGTGGAAGGGGAAGAGAAGAGAGTTGAGAGGAGAAGATGAAGAGAAGTTGAAACGGGCCGATGATGAGAACCGATGATGGCTGTGGCTAAGGAAGAGAGCCACGAGCCACTGCTGACTGATCCGGCTAACACATCCTGTTACGTAATGTGTTACAGATATAAGACCATGCGCACAGCCACCAATACAATACCGTTACGCGCACCGCCACTGCCGGTATGCCTATTGCCCGGTATTCCGGATGGGCACGTGGCCAATCACAGCCGCGTCATATGGCATTATTATGGGCGGGAGCTATACGGAGTACTCTGTACGGAGTATACACCAACGATCTATACAAGAAGCAACATTTTCCGAAGATGCGTCTAGTTTCTCTGCTTGGAAGAACCTTGCGACGCTGGGCGATCATGTGTAACGAAAGTCAAGAAGGATTCAAGGACATACCCGGGACATAGATACCCAGCACAACGACCAGAAACCACCAGAAAAGTGGATGCAGCTCAGCGGCCGGCTCGAGCGCCTTCACCACCGACAATACTCTTTCCAGTAGCGTCGTGGTCGGCAAAAGGATACATGCTCCCCCAGACCAGCAGCAACCGACTTGCGACTTGCATCACGGTGGTCATGGCGGGGGCGCGGACGAGACCGAGGAGGGAATGCAGGACCTCAAGAGTCGCGAGCGATTGCGCGACTAGCAGATATGGATTGTAAACTGTGTTGAAGATAGAGGGGAGGGGTACATTTTGCGTATAGAGGAATGCGCCGTATACAGTTCAGGTAGCCCAAAGACTGAAGTTGAGGGTGTTGTAGGAGAAGAGATAAACGCGTACTAAGGACATTTGGGGGGCTCATTTAGAAACTATGGTCATCAGCAAAGAAGAGTATGAAATGAAGGGGTGAGCGATGACTGATCAGCTGCTGGCTGCTGTTGCTCAGGCGCAATAGTTGTTGTTGGTGGCCGTCGATTTGAAGGTTGGATATGCTTATGTAATACAATCGAGCTCGACCAGCCCTAATTCATCCTTAGGTGTTGACTTTGATTGTAGTATTATACTCGACAACTTAGATCTACTCATAGCTTCATGTTCCCACGGCCTAGTTGCAACTGAATTAGTACTAGGCGCCCTTTCATTCATATATTCTCTGGTTAGGTTTAAGACCATTAAGCTATATGTTGTATATATGCAACCTTTTTCTGCGAGCCACTCTGAATGTCCTATTACGGGTTCCGTAGCTTTTGTGAGGGTCGCACGTGACTGCTCCCTGAGTAAATGCTCCCTGAGTGATCAGGGAACATCCTTCGACGCTCCAGGACACGCACTTTGGAGTCCCAGCTTACTCTGGGAGCTCCTGGAGCACTCCCGGATCACTCCCGGAGCGTTCCTTATTTCGGATCAAGATGATATAAGCCTGCGGCAAGCACATCTTTACACGTGACACCAAATCCCCCTTCTTAAGAGACCGTATCTTCCTCCACGTTCTTAAATTTCAGATACATTCTTAGCTTGATTCTTCGCCAACAGCTTTGGAGATTTAGGTCGGGATTTCGCTTCATAGTCGATCTGTTCGAGCACCCGTCCATGCTTGTCATGGATCAAGAAAATAACTGGACAGATTTATTTTTCTCTGGCAACTGTCCAGAGTTTGTCAAAGCCAAAGTAACCAATGGCGAAGAAGAGTTCCGACCTTTCCGCCCAGAAGTTGAAGACTGGTTACTAGGAGGATTGGTCGATAAATCAAGAATAACAAATGGGAAAACCATACAGGTGTTCTGGCTTTGGAGCAATGGACTCAAAAAATACATAGGCAAAGTTGTAAGTTGATATAAGCTATTCATTGTACGTTTACCTGAATTAATCACATCCTAGTTTCCCGACTATACCAAGGAGCAGGCCGAAGAGCAGCTTCACCGTCTCGGGGTGGCAAGACGCCGTATTCCACAGGTGATAGACGACGCTGTGCGCGAATTTGATAGGTTTTGCCGGGAGGCTCGGGCATACAGCCACATTGACCGATTCTGTTCCACCCGAGAAAGGATATATTTCCCAAATTTTTATGGTGTGGTCACCGACATGCAAAGATCTAGATTCACTTCTGGATATGCGCATCCGCGAGCGATTGTGCTAGAAGCCGTCAAACCAAACTTGTGCTCTCGGCGTGTTCTTGGTGAGGACAACTCTCAATTGCCTGAAGGCTTCTCGGATATCCTTACGAATCTACCTCTAAGTCCGTTTGAACATGAATGGTATTGTTCTTTGCTAAAAGACCGACTTCGTCGCCTGGATGCCTTACATCGGATCGGGGTAACCCATGGAGATGTTCAGGACTATCATTTTCGACTCCCCGATGACATTTATGATACAGTCTTATATGACTTCTCCGCGTCATATACGTTCTCTGAGAAGCAGCCTTTCAGGGTAAATTCCGGTAAACCTCGGCCTTTGCAACGCATATCAAAGGGCGAACGTGAGCGTGCTAAACTCCAGATTGAACAACGGTATGGAATGGTTGAACTCTCTTGTATCATAAACTAATGCACACACAGAGCCGACGACCGAGATTTTCGTTCCCATCTTATTGCACTGAGTTCACAGAATACTGTTGATGATGCACTCTGGCAGTCGCTGGACAAAGAGGAGGAATTTTTGGAGTTGGTCATATTGAAAGTCTACAATCGCCCAGATTGTCAGTTTCTTCTACAAACCTTCAAGACATACCCGACTGACTATGCTAGATTTCTCGATGCCAACCTTGAATTCCATTTTTCCTTTCCTTGAGACAGTTCGTCCAAAGTCTGACCCATGCTGGCATATCCGCAGAGGCCGGCTTTTGCACCATTATGAATCGGTCTGGGCGATTTGCAATGAAAAAAATCGGCCCAATTCCATTATTTTTGATGGTGAGGAGCAGTTTGAAACAGTGGAGATTTGCAATAAATCCCACGTTATGCTTTGCTTGGTGCCGAAGTGGTGGATGATATCATTGAGAGCAATCTACGATCCAAGCTCGAAGGATAACACAGGATTTAATAACAAGCTCCGGGAAGCTTGCTTGCTTCTTGTATCATCTAAGTGCCCTGGGTATCTTTTCAGTTACGGCGAATTCCTGCGAACAGGCAACAAGGAGAGCGGCATTCGACAAAGCGAGAGCATGTAATACAAAATGCAAAACTGTGCCCCTTTTCCCAAGAGGATTCGCTTTCAAGCCATTACATACTTTTTTACTGTATGTCTTTTCCTGATGCTCGATTGGATTCACACACGAATTCAGCTTTGTAGTCATAGGTACCTCTCTTATCCAATTATCCAAAAATTGATGGATTACAATTTACAACAGCCCAATAGCTCATTTTGTAGCCCTGGAGAGGCGTGAGTCTGAGCAATTAGGGTGTGCCCCCAAATCGCTCCAGGATTACTCCAGGATCGCTCTGGGGCCGCTCCCTGATCACTCTGGACACGCCTTGCCCTGCTCCAGGTACGATCCGGGCTGCGTAGGGAGCAAAAAGCGGCGTCAAGTCGGGCTGAAAATGGAAAGGGAAGGTCTCGAGGCTTCCGCAGAAAAGTCATACATATGTATCTGGCCAATTAATTACATTTAAACCTGATAGAAGATAAATATCAAACATACACGCTGGGTAGTCAATCAGGCAAGCTAGCAAGGAAATTCACAAAATTAAAAGCGTCAATGGGATTTCATCAGTCGTAGACATTGGGCGGCATGACGGTATTCCAAAGAGCTGGTATATATAAACGTTTCAAAAGCGTCAATAGCATGCTGTATAGGGACAAAAGCAAAACAAAACAAACAGAAACGTCCTGAAAAAGGTTACGCAGGACTAGCCGTGGACGATCCATTCCGTGCGGCTTCTCGAACGGGAGATCCAGCGGCACTTCTTGGCCAGATAAGATCGGCTGGGATCGTCGGCACCGTCGGACTAGTATCAGAGAGGGCCGTGAAGCTCGCTCGATTCGACGCGGAGTGCGGATGCGGAGCTGGTGGTGGGCTGGCACTGCTGCTGCGGAGGCTACTGTTGCTTCCGCCCCAGGCGCCGCGACGCAGTTTCATTAGCGCGCTGAGTGACATCTCCTCGTCGAGGTTACTGCCGAGGTCCACAAGCTGCGCCAACCCGGGGCTCGAATGGGGCGCAGGACCGTGTTGTGCTGTCACCGAGATGACCGAGTTGCGGGTACTGCGTTCGCTTCGCTCCGTGATGGGCGTTAAGCTGGGTTCCCGGAATTTGCCTCGGCTGCTGAAGTTGCGTGAGATGCCTTCTACCCTGTGCGCGCCAAAATATCCGCCATTGGTGAGTGGTGCGCCGTTGTTCCCGTTCGAATGCGCGTAGAACCCGAATTCTTCGCCGTAGAACCCCTCATCGTCATTTTCCAATGCTTCTGCATTGGCAGCCGCGATAATGGGGTCGTCGAAGAGTGCATCATCGGTGTCGTCGTAGTCAAAATCTTCGAATACCTCTTCGGAGCCAAATGCATCCATGCCCTGACTCAGGCGGCTGTTGTCCGATATCAGCCCCGGGTGTGAGTCTGTCGTCCGGGCCGTCCTCGCAGCGCTCTCTTGGTCCAGAGATCGATCGCTGATGCTCTCGCTCCCTTCAAACCGGTCATTTCCAACTGCGGCATTCGTCAACGCGTTGTGCAATGCCTCTAAGTTATGCTCTGAGAGCACCCCGCCATGGGCTTTGGCGGATCTTGGATCGCGCGCCCGTTCGGAAACAGAATTATAATTTTTCAGAGCTGTGCCTCGATATTCACTGGCCATACTAGGGGCATGTCCCAGATCGACCCTGTGACTGGATGGCTGTCTAGTAGTACCAAACGGTTCATCCTCAGAAAACGAACCGCTGAGCCTTGCTTCTGGTTCTTCCTTGTTGTCAACAAGCGCAACTGGCTCTTCTGGTTGCTTCTTCTTGCGGTCATACAGGTGACTGGCCTCGTCATCGAAGATCGATTCGTCGAATTGCTCGCCATCAGCGCCGGTATTTGCAGAAAGGTCACCAAATTCGCCATCGTCAAAGTACAGGTCATCGTCATCATCGGCTGGTTGTTGTTGTTGTTGGAATGTCTCAGGATTCGCTCCGACGGGCTTCGGGGCCGTTGTTGCAGAAGGTTGTTCCCCTCCATCAATTCCCTGCGGGGCGTTTGTATTGCCAGCTGGAACAGCAGCTTCATTCATAGCCGGAAAATAGGAAGCATCAAACGGAGGATGCTGGGCCAATCCATTCGAAACAGGAGCCCCCGGTGCAACAGGCAAGTGCGCCATATTCGGGACAGCAGGACTAGCAGGGCTGCCAATAATCGGAGACAGCCCAGGAGAGAACCAGGATTTGCTCATCACTTTCCCTGGCCCCGAAAAGTTTTCCATGTCATCCTCGTCCGCGTCGGTATTGACACCGGGGATCTTTTCCTCCAGACCATCGTCCATGTCATCCAGAAGGTCGTCGAAATCATCCTCGTCACTGTAATCATCTGGACCGTACTTGGCCTTGCGCTCTGCTTCTTTCTCTTTGTGTTTCTCTTCCAGGAGCTTTTCTTGGACGGAAGACTCCATATCTGTCATGTCAAAGCTGAACCTCGATGCGTTACTCTTCAGATGCCTGGGAAGCCCAGATGGCGGCTGCGGCATTTTAACCACAATATCTTCTTCCTGGGCAGGCGGTAATTCATCTTTTTCGGGTGAATTTGGCGAAGTCTCAGAGCTCACTACAGGTTGCTCCTGTCCCTGCTCCTGCGGCGATTGGTTCTGTTGTTTCTCTTTCTGTTGTTCCTGTTCCTGTTCCTGTTCCTGTTCCTGCTCCTTTTGCTGTTGCTGTTGTTGCTGCTGTTGCTGCTGCTGCTGCTGCTGCTCCTTCTCCGGCTGTTCTTCCTCATCCTCTGGGACCTTCGACGGCAGTTTCCTTGCAAACACGGGAAGCGAATGTTCGCTGTCAGGATGAGGCGGATTCATCAATAAAGGTGACTGCAGATAGCCTTTATTCTCAACCTGCAGGGCCTTTTGATCATCTTCGAAGTGTTCCTTAAACGCCGGGGGATGTTCATTATGCCATGTCCTTTGTTGCTCGCTCGCCTGGCTGCCAGGGTCAGTCAGAGCAGCGTTCTGTGGCGCATCGTTCTGTCCCGTCTGCCCCGTCTGCCCCGTTGCATCCTGGGGAACCGGCGCTGCAGATATATTCCGACGCGGACGTGGCGCGGAAAAATCATGGACAATGTTCCCGCGAATCCTGGGATCATAGTCATCTGGGATAGCAGGGACGAGGTTCGGGGCTCCGATCTTCAAATCATCGGCCCGGGAGCCAGGTGTACGCGAGGACCGCCTCCGAGCCAGAAGTGACATGGGATTCAGGAGGTGAAGCATCGCCTTCCCCGATTTATGATGCGCATGATCTGACGATCCGTCCCGGTCTGCATATCGACGGCTGCTCGACCTATCGAGCTTGCTATCCTTGTGTGAGGCGGTTGGTTTCTCGGCCGGCGAAACGTCCGGTGAAGTCTTGCTATTATTGTTGTTGGTGGTGGAGAGCTTGGGCGGAGCGGGCGGAGAAGCCGCAGATTGACCGTTTCCAGCCGTAGCCGTAGTCGATATCGATTTCTGGCCCTCAGTCGACGGCGTAATACCTTTTCCAAACGACAACCGAAATGGCGAGTTCTGTTTCGACGAGGCAGAATCTCCTTCACTCAAGTCCGGACGCGGCGCGGCAAACGACGACTGCGAGCCATTCGACTGCGAGGTCAAAACCGGTGATAGCTTCTCCCGTTCTTCGGGGCTGGAATGCGGACGGGCCTGTTTCTCGAACGACGACGATGGCACGGTGAGGTTTGTCGCGGAGGAGGACGTGGGCGCTCTTGAGCTGATCGACCCCGCGCCCGCAGTCAGCTTGTCCGTCTGGCTGTGATTTTGACTCGGACTCGGACACTGATCCTGACTCTGACTCTGACGCTGACTCTGATTCTGGTTCTGATTCTGATCCCAATGCAGGTGCTGCTGGTCCCACGACGGAGGGTGGTTTTCCTCCGGACGCGATCCTCCTTCTCCGCCGCCTTCGGAAATGACAGGCGACTCACCAAAGCTTGCTGTCAGGTCCGGAGTATTCGGGATAAGAGGTAGCTGGGGAGGATTATTGGGCAAATTAGCTTTCGAGGATAAAGACGTAGGCTGCTGCTGCTGCTGATGCTGTACTTGTTGTTGTTGTTGTTGTTGTTGTTCCGGCGCCGCACCAGCGCGGCGATGGTCTCGACGCCAGTAGGAGAAAACGGTTGACGGAGGCATGGTAGTAGCACGCGAGGACACCAATGGTGACTCGGTCGCGGCTAGGATGGAATCGAATTCAAGGCGAGGGGAAAGCTTGCATGACGACTGCCTAATATCGGTGGTATGATTGCTGGTCAACTGTTCAGTCCGATGGATGGCGGCTTTCTGGCGTGGGGCTCTTTTCTTGCTCCGGCGCGCTCTGGAAGGAATGGTTTATGCACGTCTCTGGCTGGCTGCCGATGCAATCATGCAGGAGAAGAGTCGCAGAAGCGCAGAAAGTCCAAAAATAAGACAGTGGAATGTGCGGTCTGAGTGGAGGAAATGGTGAAAAAGGGAAACGACAGAGGAATCGGAATGCTTTAACCATCCTAAGCATCGGGCGACGCAAGCGACCATCTAAAACGGGCGAATGTCGCGGATTCGGCGAAGAGAGAAGGACGTTTTGGGGTTCTGCTGTGCATGCGTGAGAGGTGCATTGTTTATTGTCGAGAGTGCCCCCTGGAAGTACGACGTCAACAGATAAGAGAAAGACTGAACTATTGAACTATAGAGTTCTTGTTTGTATTTATTTAGGAGGACAATCCATGTGGGAACAGCAGGATCAAAGCCCTATAGGTGCTGGTTGTGTCCCATACAAACAACATCAATGAATGGGTATTATTTACAGATCCCTTCAGAATGCTCTACTATGCTATGCTATGTGAGCCACAAACATGCTAAATAACAAACTCGAGTCATGACTACAGCACAATCTCCCGTATACCGGTGCCAGATCGATGCCAGGAGTGCAAGGCCAAAAAAAAAAAGAAAGAAAGAAAGAAGAAACTAGATCACACTCTGTCGCCACTGGTCGACCATCCCTCGCTGTCTCAAGTCAGCAGGAGACCCCATCGCCATTTTGGAGTAATAGCGGGGGGTCGCATTGGCGTTGGCCATACGGTTCATCCCCACAGCTGCATCGCTGTAGAATGTAGCCGGACGCGCCATGCCATATCCGTACGAATGTCCCGTTGGGTAACCGACGTACTGCGGATGTCCGTGGTTCACTGGCATCTGCTGCAACGACGCGCGAGAATCGTGCGTGGAGGCGTGATGTGGATACATAAGAGCATGATCCATGCTGGGAGCGTAAGACTGCGGTCTAGCAGTGCTCGTCGACGGCTGCATGAGAGACAGATTCCCCATGCTTCGCCTCATCCGGGGGACCCCGGCATATCGACTCTGCTGCGGTCTTGAGCCCCGTTGGAGACGCGCTCGAAGCTCTGCCAGTGTCTCGCCTTTCTCGGATTCCGTTCCATCGTCATCGCCCTTGACATGGTCGATTTCCGCTAGGACTTCGGTCGCGAAATCATTGCTGCCAGATGCTGTGCTGTTCCGGTCTTGGTCTTTGAGGCGTTTGATGCGCTGTGCAAGGGTTTCCTCCTCATTGTCCGAATTGGCCGGGCCAGTGACATCGGGGAGGTATATGGTACTGGCACGCTTCTGCTCTGGATCAACCGGCTGCTGCTCCGGCTGCTGCTCTTCTTGCAATCTGGCCCGGCGCTTGCTCAAAGGCTCATCCTCCTCAAACTGTCTCTTTTCCACTAGGCCAAACGGCCTCGTGTCAACCGGTATATTGGGTTTCTCGGGGAACATAACACCCAGGGGTACCTCGTCCTCGGTATCATCGATGTTCTGCATACTTGGATTGGCCCACATGGTTACCGGTCTCTGTCGTCGTCGCTGTTCACTCTGTTTCTGCGCAACAGCGTCAAGCTGGAGCAGGGTTGAGCGCATCCCTGCGGGGTCGGCTGCTGCGCGTGTTCGGTGTTTGAGCTCATGCTTTCGCACCTCCAGCTCCGCCATCAGGGAGTTCGGGGGGCCTGTGTAGTCGCGCAGATCCTCTTCTGTGTGATCCACGACATGAGCCTCATCATCCTCTTCTCTCTGATCGGAGATTTCGCCGTGTAAAGCCGTATTCTCACGCCCATCGGCCGCCTCAGCGTCAGTTACGGGCAGATGGCCTGGCGCCGACGCAGATTCAGGTGGAACGTCAGGACTGGCGGACCTCCTGTAGAATCGGAACAGACCGCGCGAGTTGCGTTTCTTCTTTTGCTCTGCCGAGTCTTGAGATGATTTCTTGCGAGGCGAGCTCCCATCCACCGCGGAACTAGTGTAGGGACGATCAGCGAATGCCGTGGTCGACGGCGCATTGGCAGAATCATTGAGGATACGGTCCAGGGTCTCCACCGGCGACGTCTGTGCTTTCTCTATTCCGCGTGCCGTAGCGGGACGCTCGGAAAGCCCTGGTATCGACAACTTGTGTCCCCGCAGGGCAGCGCTCAAGCGATGTCGTTTCCCTCCTCCGCTCGGGGGCGGCTTGTCCGATAGACGCGGGGGTAGATTCAATGTCGTAGGAATTGGTGCAGGGTAATAGACCATCTTATCCGCCCTGTACGACCCGGACTGTTGTGCAAGTGGAGGTTTCGCCAAAGCGGCCTGTCGCTCGGGACCTGGGGCCTGGTCCTGAGGAACACAGTGCACGCCATCGAAGTCGGAGAAGAGGATCTTGGCTTGTTGGTAGGTATCGTTGGAAATGACGCTGGCCAGTCGCTCTATTCCATGATGTCCAGCAGGGAACTGATCATGGTCGTATGGCATGGCCACTGGTGGTTGAGCGATAACGGGCACGCCCAGAAGCGCTGGCCGTCCGGGATCTTGGTCATCTTCATGCCCGTGCTCCGACACCTGCTCCAACCGGGACGACGACGGACGAGTAGTCGACCGGATGGAGCCGTGCAATGATGGATGAGTGCCCGTGGGAGATAACCCGTTGCCGATAGAACGGTTGTGGTTGTTGGCGACAACGACCGAGTTCGCGACCGAAGCTGACGAGCTCCGTCTCTTCTGTTCCAAATCCATCCTGCGAATCTCGCTTGCAATATCCGTCGACGACGCACTCATGCGCTCTGCGCTCATCTCCAGCCGCTCGATATTGGCCCGGTACGCACCCTGCAAAGACTGCAGACCCGGAGTCGGATGGCTTAGTGGGACGGGACGATCACTGATGGGAGATCGCAGCGGTGACTTATCATCATCAGGAGATGTGCCAACGGGGGCTGACTGAGGCTGTCTATTACCGGCGACTGCCGTGGAGGTGTCGATTGGTGGAGGAGCGCGGCGGGGGGCATTAGATGTTGGCTCAATAGCTTCTTGAGCGTCGTCCTCCTCCTCCTCCTCGTCGACATCCTCATTGTCAACCCTATCGTAGCTTGCCGAACTCATCGAGCGAATCATCGACATTAAATGACCAATGCTGATATCGTCCTCTGTCCTGGCTGGTTGAAGACGGCCATCCGTTGTCAAGTCTTCTGCCGCGTCCGGCGGTAGTCGCTGAAACCCATTGCGTTGCGATGGGGCGTGGGGCGATGGACTGCGAGAGGGAGCAGAATCACTCGCATGGGAAACCACTTCAAGGTCGGCCTGCGAAAGGGCGTTGTACGCCATCCTGGAACAAATGGAAGGGAGTGATGGGGTAGTTGGCGTCCATCAACAGGATATACCGGCGTCGTCAGAATGTGTCAGCCAAGAGAGGAGGAGACTTGGGAGGGATTGCAGGGAGGAGAGCCAAGTGCAGATGGGCAGGATGGGTAGGGAGAAACAGCAGAGATATAGGAACGAAATCAGAAGAGAGACAAGTGAGGAAAAGAAAATAAAAAGAAAACAAAAGAGTTGAAGTAGAGAAAAGATAACGACGTAGAGACCATCGGGTAAGGCTGTTTGTATTAACTTCCTCTGCAGAGTATCCAAGCACGGGTATATTTGGACGTGGTCTTTGCGTTCAACGTCAGAGCGAGCAAAACAGGGAACTGGAGGCCTGTTTAGCCGCAGGATTCAGGGCTAGTAATCGACCAGGGATAATTATCATTCGGTGCCTGTCTGACAGTACTCCGTACCGATTCCTACGACCGAGTAAATGGCAGTGCTGTCCACATTGCCTGCTGTATCGGCAATACCAAACTTACGCCCGATCTGGGGTACTCCGTATCACATCATGCCCCTTCGGGAATAGCGCAGCTGTCGTCCGGTCTAGACCAACGTCATCTTGGCGTCGATTTTCCACTTTCGGACAGAATTCGGAGTCGACCAGAACAACTGGCAGAGAAAAATACTTGGTAGACAGGACAGGCAGAGTAGAGGCAGTCATGTTACCTACGAATATCCCCATGTTGAGACCAACCAAAGTGAAACCCTCTGTGCTGCAGGGACCAGGTTCGCCGTTCCAGTGGTGTGTTGTGTGTCTTTTTTGAGACACTGGTGTCGCGCTGGCTGGGTTCTGTAAAGAACAAGACTGTATCCATTGGCGTATGCCTCTCGATTCAAGAGAGTCTCGGCTGGGTTCAGATGATGGACCCAAAGGTCGTAGTAGTTGGTTGCCAAGACATAATCACGTGATCCTGCCGATAAGGACGCGACAAACCTCGCGTCGGCCATAGAGAACAGAGGCAGACAGAGGCAGACAGAGACAGAGACCAACATCATGTCCTACTACGACGTCGACTCCATTCTCACAGACGCGCAGGCACGTATCTCATGAGCCTCTGTTCAGTGGGCATAGCTAACCCGCTGTAGAAACTGCCCTGCACGTTTGAGCTCGAGGTCCCCGGGCTTGGCATTCTCGAAGGCAATCCGGGAGAAAATGTATGCTCATGCTTGATCTTGACAGAAAATCGATCATCTAGACGTTGCGGTTGACTGTTTTTTAATGCTAGATCAAAGCTGGAACGCGAATCGATCTCCCGCTATGGCTAGGGGAAATGCTCTCCATCGGGTAAGCGACCATTTTATCTCCAGGCCAGGACACAATGAATTCCTGACCCCTGCAGAGCACGGCTGGGGACGTCTCGACTGGTCAGCCTTGATATGCCGTTTGCTTTATCCGAACGCGTGATGAATGCTCTCAAGGCTGATCCCCGGACTATCGATCTACGGGCTTTGGCGCCGCACTTCTACAACCTGAGCGAGCGGATTCTCGAGCTATTTGAAGAGGAGGAGATGGTTGATGTCTTGAGCAATGTATTACGCCTCGGACCTGTAGAAGGAAAAAAAGGATGGCCGCTGATTTCGAGGTAGACATTCCGAAAGCGAGCCGCAGAGATTGCGGACCAGGCGCATAATCCCCGTGGCGCTTTAGGAGACGGCGTGGAGTTCCTACGAGGTCTGGATGAAACCGAGCGGCAATGTATGATGATCCCTTGCCATAGCGGTTGATCCGACTGACCTCTAACGCATGACGATAGTATTCCGAGTTGCGCGTGACAGCGCCAAGCAGATGCGCATATGGTCCGGGGAGGCCAAAAGAGGGTAGACAAAAAGGGTCCATATATCATGAATAGACGACGGCGATGGTTGGCGCATATTGGTCATTCGAACTTTCTTCACTAATGCATACCGTCCCACATAGGGACGTTGGGATATACTCCTGCGCAGAGGCCATTTTGGGACCACACTTGGCTTCAGATGTGCCCAGTCACCACCACCATAGTATCCGGCCTAATAAAGCGCATGGCATTCTAATGCCATTGATGGGATAGACTCTGCTAGCATGCATTTGTACGTCTGTTTCCCAACCGGGTCTGGGACTGTTGACCGGGTTGAAATCGGGTCATTGAAGTAATTGGGGGGGGTTGGGATTAATTCGGCGCAATATAGGGCTGGACGAGGGCAACGCTACACTACACATTGACAATGACTATGCCATTATCATGCGGTCGTATGAAGATCGATTCACCGCTGCTTCCTCCCATCTGGAAATCTAGCAGCGCTTGCTTGCAGAAAGCACCTATCCTCTGTATGCACTGTAGTACTACGTGCTGGGTATATTGTACCGGGAACACGGAAATCCCATCCATGAACGTCCGATCCATGGACGAGCGTTCAGGGGCACTTCTGTCCAGCCTCCCGGTCCATGGCTCTGAAGAACTCACTCTAATTTTGGGATCCTGTATAGTTAACTGTGTGTCCTGTAGTAAGAGCCCTCCCAAGATGTGCTGCTATAAGAATGTATCTATAATAGCTGTAATGATACCGATAACGGCGATCGACCAGCTGCAGGTACTCCGTACAGATGATGAAAGCTTTTGAATGGGATTGAAGTCATGGCTGATGCGCCTCGAATAACGAGAGAGAGAGATAATCAACCTTTTAGAAGTAATCGGGGTCAAAAGAATGCCACGGTCGCGGCGCGACGATTGTCGCAGCATTCCGTGGATCGCCCGTTTGGCAGTTAGTCCTGCTAAGTTCCGGCATCGTCTCCTCTTCCTCCCGTCTCCCTCTCTTCTTCTTCCTCTTCTTCTCTTGTCTTCACGCCCACCGTCTTTTCATCTTCTTTTCTCCCCTTTGGACTCTCGGTTTTTCTCGCGTCTCTCTTTCCTTCATCCGTCGCTTCTCTCCACCCGCCTCATGTCCATCTCGACTAACCCTCTCCACGCACACACAAATCCACACTCCACTACGCTACCCTACTACTACTACTCCTCGCATCGTGCAGTACCTCTACGAGCCGCCTCCCTTCCTCCTGCCGCCGCCGCCCCCGGTTTACTATTATTGTCAGATCGCTGCACTTCGTTCCTGTCGCGATCCAAATAGCCTCCTCTGCTCCCTTACGTCCCAACTGGCGTGGCCTCGCAGCTTGTCTGATCTTGTCCTGCTTGTCTTGTCAACCCGGTAACTGTTTGGTGATGTGCTTGGCCTACGTTTAGTTGCCCTGGCTATTGTGCTCTGCCACCGCCGTTATGGACAAGAGACATAGACATAGCTGTCCCCTCACCGTCCCTGCTTCTTCTTCATCTTCATCTTCTGCTACTACTACTACTACTTCTTCGTCGCGTCATTCGTTGCAACATACCTCTCCTCGTCGCAGCGCATCTTGGAAGAACCGCAATTCGTTGAACGGTGAGTTCTTATCATGCATTCTTTCCCTTTTTTTTCTTTGGCTAATACTGACGCAATAGGTACAGTCGATCTTCCTCAACCAGCATCCTTGGTTCGCGTCAAGGAACAAACCGCCATGAATAAATCACCTCTCAGAACGTCAGGTATGCGTGGATCCATCGCCTCGAATATCCTATAGCTGTACGTGACATCATTAACATTGATCTGCAGACGCGACATGGGCCGACGACCAATTGCCGAGGAAAGGAACGTCGGGGAGACCGGAGACGCCGGCGACTCCAGTGTCGTCTCGAAGATCGGGTACGTTGCACGCGGTTGGGCAAGGACATCAATCGGGACAATCAATTGCTGACCATTCTTGTTGTTGCAGGCACACCGGATGCCAGTGCCACATCCACTGTAAACCCTTCCTCCGTTCTCCTGCAGGATCTGCTGAAAGAACAGCGTGCCAGTCGAAGCTCGCGGGGATCCACTGCAGATGCTGCCGATGTCCAGGTCCCACGGACCCCAGACCGCTGCCAATCCCGGGCCCGATCGCAATCGCTCTCCCAGTCTCAATCGCAATTCCAGGACGAGTCTGTCTCCGGGAAACAGAAAAAGATAAACTCGGCCCTCTCGGCGGGTCTGCGCCAGCCGCGAGAGATGGGAGTGAGAGAAATGGACCAGGTTGGTGGTTCTTTCAGAACAGGAAATACCATGACCTCCACTAACTGACAAATCACTGCACAGTATGTGTCAAAGATGAACAAACAAAACTTCGATCTGAAACTGGAAATCTTTCACCGCGCCCAGCAGTTGACGTCCCTGGAAAAGAGACTGGAACGCATGGAGGAATTGGAAGCGGAGGTCGAGCGTATGCGTGGGTTGGAGGATGAGCTGCAAGAGCTTCGCAATGCGGAGGAAGACAATCAGAGGCTGCGCGAATCCAATGATGAATTGCGGCACGAGCTCGACAAGCGAGATCAGGCCGTCACGGAAGCAGTTGAACTGATCTGTCAGCTCGAAGCGAAATTCGATGCATTGGAAGGTGCTGGTGAGAATGGCTCGAGTGCGTCCACGGCGAGCTCAGCATCCAGTCCCGGCGCGGATGTGACACCAAGGCAACGCAAACCAATACAGATTCCGGAGAGGACATCCTCGAGGCAACGCACGGCGCGGGATCAGCATCAAAATGCGGCGCGACCAGAATCTCGCCATCTTCAACGTGCGCCATCCTTTCTCCGTGAAGAAAATAAGAGCACGTCGGCATTGCGCGGTTTGTATCTCCCTAGTGATGACCAGTCTCGATCTGCAGTGAGCGTGATTACCAAGAGTGAGAGCTGGAATTCTATGAACGAGGCCACAGATCCCGCTTCCCCAAGACTCAGCGCACTCAGCGAGTGCAGTGACCTCCAACCGGAAGAAGTGTCCGTGACACAAGAGGAGATGGAACAGGCTGAGGCTGCAGCCGCGAGGATAATCTGACGACGGCAAGCTCTGATACATTTGGGGGGCAGCATGCACGGGAGCGCCATCGCGAGCACATCAGCAAATGGATACAGCCGGTATCAGCGATTTCTCCTGGCAACTCACCCATGTCGCCGAAGCGGAGGAACCATGCATCCGTGTCTGATTTCAGCGACCACACGCCTCCGGAAGGTGATCTCAATCTCAATGACCCCCGCCAGAGAGTACGGCTGGATGGCATCTTCGGAGGCTCAAGGTTACCTCCCACGCCGGACACGATGAGCACTGCCCGTGCAGCGCGGACTCATCGGTCTAACGGCAGTGACCAGGGGGACAAGGAGCAATTGGGGCACATGAGGCACCGATTGGGCAAGTCTCAATCGTCTAGTGACTTAACAGCAGGACGAAGCTCCGAACACAGTGGAGAGACGGGAAGCGTGAGCAGTGATGCGTCACGCGACCTGAGCCCTGATGCAAAGGCTGCTGGTGGTGGTTCATCGAATAGCAGCGCTTCGACCAGACATCATCGTGGTGTCTCCTGGCAGGAACGCTCTTCCAGCTGGTCTGACTTGGACGGCCATAGAGAAGGCCGTAGTGATGAGAAAGTGGGGAAGGTACTCTCGAAGATGGAGAATGATGATTATAGCCCGCGTGCGGCCAAAAGGCATACCGTGGACCTGACGTCTTCCTCGCCGCCCTTGACACCTCAAGATTGGGTTGAGGCGGCCAACGCGAACCCTCGTTCGAGAAAGGAAGGTCCTCACAAGTCAAACCGCCGCGGCACGCATAGTGGTACTACCACTGATTCCGACCTGTCGAGTGCTTCACGATCGAGTGGCACTAGACCGTCGGTTCAGCGTCGTCGGTATACTCTGGATACTGCCGTACATCCAGACTCTTCGCCAGAACCGACATTGGATCTTTGCGCACTGGAACCTGATACGGAGTCCGTAGCGAATCAGTCTTCAAAAGATGGATCGGACACCAATTCGCGACGGCTAAACTTACGGCCTTCATTCTTAAATCGTCTAGCCCATCCCCGTCGTCTTCAACCATCACCCACTGGAGACGCAAGGGATGAAAGCGATGGTGCACCGGCCCCTGTCATTCATAAGGCACGAAATATCTCTTCGAAGTCACCACCCGATATGAACGGCAACGATAAAATACCAACAACTTCCCGCCATAAAAAGCCCAGTCCACCGGCTCCGACTTCCTACCACCGCAAGACCCTCCCTCATCCTTCCACCGAACCAGATCTCTTCGCCCACGAAACGGCCCCTAGGCCCGTGACTGCGAGCAGCAAGGATAGGCATAAGCGCCGCGGGTCTATTGGAATCTTCGGCTGGATGATAGGGGGCAATGGCAAAAAGGCGGAACCTAGTTCGTCTTCTTCCTTGGCATTGCAGCCTCACAACGCCGTGAAAACACAGAAAGCTGCGTCACGGCCGTCCCCTCGCAGTGCGGGGGCTGCCCCTCAGGCTACTCAGGCTACGTCCAAAGCTGCGAATGTGAATGAAAAGAACTCCTCTACAGGCAGCTCCAAGCAATTGTCAGATGCTGAACTGAGCCGACGGCCAAGATACGTTGAGCGACGTGCTCGTCGGAGTTAGCTTGCCTCTTTCTACGTCCAAGATTTCCTATCTCCTTATACGACCTACATTCGACGACGAACACAATCATATGATACATACTTACCCCCCTGACATGATGTACTATTTACGCCCATCAAGCGACATGATACCCCCTCCCTCGTGTATTCCTTTCAACACCAAAATGAACCGGCAGAGGCACATGTCTGTCTGCCTGTCTGTATTCATCTGCTTGTCTGCATCAGCGAACGGTTCTCATTCATTTGACTTATATTTATTCCTCGCCTGGATTTGATTTGTTTTTTTACGGCCTATTTACGGGAAATGAGCCTCATGTTTATGCTCCTATGATGATGTCTTTTCTTTTTATCTTTTTCTATTGGGTCTTGGTGGAAATATTCTCTCTTATGGATGTGCTGATATTATCATGCTGGAATGAGGAGCTTTTCTGAATTGGTATAATAATGCGTTTATGCCTAGGACACTAATCTAAGCAAAGTCATTGTACTATAATCCTTTGTCTCCTACCATTGTTTCCGTATACCATTGTCAATGCATTCATATTATCTTCATGTCTGATGGTACTGTCTTCAGGCTATGGCTACCGGCGGTCCGGTTTATCCATCTCGCAGCCCTTGATGCCTGCGGTTCCCGTGGCCCTAATAAAAAGTCCATCCTGCTGCATTTATAGCAATAATTGAAGTCACCCACTCTCTATTCCCTAGCTGAAGAGCTTTTGCATGACGCTGCTTAGTCTGGTAATCTGATCCACAGATAACTTTAGTAGTTGAAGCCACACCCATCTGAACGCCAGTCTTGTTAGGGGGTGGCCTAACAGTGCGCTACTATATAAGGTGCCTAGGGGTGTCTGTCTGGCTTGTGAGAAGCCAGATATAGTGGTCTTTTGGCCTGCTGGTAGGTGCAAGCCCTAGTCTTATGATATTTATATCCTAACATGACATTCAATGTAGGCGTATGGGGTTATACCATTACAGAAGAATTTAACTTTGCTAAAGATTTCTGCTGTTTCTTTGTATGAACCATTCACTCAATCATCCATATGTCTTATATACATACTAACGTAGCAGCCTCCACACCTGGGCCCAACCTATGGCCCCATTCTTGGCCTCAAATTCGGCCCCGCCAACATCCTCATCCTAAACCACATCGCCAACACACTGATCTGCCTGGATGACATGCATAATTCTGAATCTGTTTATTCTGGACGAATACCCTAATTACCCAGTACGGTGATATATGCAGTTAGGGTTGGGGCTATAGGCTGACCAAGGACACACTACAAATTCAAACTTTCCGCATCTTCCGGATTTGCTGCCTTGACCTCCACCCTCTCGCCTTTCGCTATCGCTGTGCTTTGATCGACTTTCATACCCACTTCTTCTTATTTGTTGGTTTTCCCCCGGATCCTTGGCCTCAGAGGGTGTCGACCTTGCCACCCACCATGTCAAAAGGCCCCATGTTAGGGTGCAGCCTGACAGTGCGCTACTATAAGTTGCCTAGGGATGTCTAGCTTATGAGAAGCCAGATATAGTGGTCTTTTAGCTTACTGAGGTGCAAGCCCTAGGTTGTCCCTAACACCTCACTCCTCCCTCATTGTCGACGAGAACGCTGACGTTGCGACTGCCGTGCTTAGCGGATGTGGAGTACGACTCCGAAGAAACCATGAAGTACGAAGCCCGGAAGAAAATCAAAACCGCGGCGGATGGCTCTTTGAATGTGGATTACACGCAGGACCAAGCCTTCATTACCAATTCTCGCGCATCCCCCTTCGCTGTCGCATGGGCGAAGCAGGAAGAGATGGACGCCCGGTTTCGAAGCCTCAAATATGAGCTAGATGTAGTAAAGGAGGAGCACGACGGTTTGAAAGAAGAGGAGATCCGCCATCGTTTCATGTCATGCATCAAACGCGATGTCCTTCATGCACCAAGCAGACAGGACTATTACCACATTAACAATGGCAACGGCTATGCCCATTATGGGAACTGTGTTCGAGATGCACACCTCTACGGATGCTCGGGGGGCCGCACTGATTTCAGTGCCTATGAAAAGATCTATGGCTTATCGCCCGCTGTTCTCCGCCTTGAGGTAGACCGTAAGTTTCTCCTGTTTCATATGAGGATGAAGGTGATCATTGAACAGCGACTGGTGATGCTATCTCACTCTTGAACCAACATGCAACTCAAGTTGTTTTGATCAGCTTGTAATACAATACCATACTACATTGGGAGTGCAATACATTATATTACTATAAACTACATTTTCTATATAATGTACCTCACTCTGCAGGTATCTCCATGCAATACATAGTTTGGGGCGGCCGTGACACTCTACCCAGGACTATTGAGCTAGAGAGAGTAAAAGAGAGTATCGGGAGAAGGACAACAACTCAGAAGGAATCAAAGTCAACTGGGAATATCCAAACTTTCCTGTTCCTTGGAAACCTTCATGCGGGCTGTTGATAGTGAATCCTCCTGCTATTGGCTGATTCTTGTGATCAGGCAATGCCACATCAGTCGTCCGCGATCATTGCTTACTGGGGCGAACATTGGGCTGGATTTGTATGGATGAAAGATTGTTAAGCCCTAGGCTAGATCTATTTTCCAGCATTGATGCCATAACTCAAACAGTTGCGATCTTCTGAATGATCTCCCAACATGCAGACATTGTCAGGTTATTTGGAATCCGGCTGTGGGTAGCAGTAGCATTGAACAATTATAGTGGAAGTTAATCTGAACCTACCTTTCTGAACTATGGAATATGACTCCGTCAGCAAGTTTGTGCCACCAGATCCGCGTATTTAAGACTGCTTCTGCCTCCATTCAGACGATCTATCCGTATGTATCTGAGTTCTGAGCAGCCAAGGGGCCACCTTCCCCCTTGTTTCTCTCATCATGGCGTCTCTCGCGGGCCCTTCGCCTCCCGTCGTCCATATCCCCCGGCAAGTACGACGATCGGACGAGGTCAACGAGGCCTACAGTCAGGCATTGGACGAACATGGCCCCGTCGTCGTGGTCCCTCGACACGGCCGTGACGAATACGTGATCGACCACCGGTACGCCTATAATGTTCTCACAGACACCGAGGATTTCACCTTCGAGAAGGCCGTCTTCGATTTCCTTCACCTGGGATTCATCGCGCTCTTTGACAATGGCAGCTTCGTGCACGACGTCGATCGCCTGGTGGAGAAGAACGTGCAGCCGCGGATGAACGCCATCATCGACCGGATCTTTCCTGTCTTCCAGGCGTACTTCGACCAGATGGCCCGCGAGGTACCAAACCCAACCGATGACGACAAGACCCCCGTCGCATTCCCCGATATCTTCGCCCGCCTTCAGCAAGCCATCGCTCACGCTATGGTAGTCATGATCCTTGGATCCGCACACGCCTCCTCCGAGACAGCAGCCCACTTCGCTGCCGTGGCCGTCGCGATGGCAAACATGACCGGCATGCATGAGAACACGCATGAGTGGGTGTGGTGCCCCGCGCTGTGGGTGTTGCTCAACGGCCTCGGGGCCGTCTTCTTCACCATCATCCCCCGGTTCTTCTTCAGGATCGTGCCCACGCTCTGGAGATCCCGGCAGCAGCACCTGGCCAACGGCCTCGCTGCGCGCCACGGCGAGTACGTCCCCTTGTTAGACATCCTTCTCGTGCAACACTACCACGAGAAAACCGGGTTCCGCGCACTGGCCGGCTTCGCCTGGAGTGCCATTATCTGCGTGGGTCTGATCTTCGCCTCCATCCATCAGACCGTCGTCGCCGGCTTCTGGATCCTGATCACCCTGGCCCAGAAACAGGACGAGTACTTGCCTGCCATCCGCGAGCAATGGGACACCGTGGCTCCTGCCAATGAGCCGCTGAGCGTGAAAAAGCTCGGCCAACTCACCCTGCTGGATTCGTTTATCCGCGAAGTCCTCCGGACCAAGGGTGACACCTGGGGTCCTGTTCGACAGACGACGAGGCCTGTCCGTATTGGGCCGTACGTGCTTCCCAAGAACGCCGTTTGCATGGTGCTCATCTCGCGAGCGCACCAGCACCCGGATAACTATGGGTCCAAGGGAAGGGTCTTTGACGGCTTCCAGTGGCAGAAGGAGGGGCGGCCCGCGGTTCAGGGCCGTGCGGATTTCCTGACGTTCGGGCTGGGAAGGTGGGCGTGTCCGGGCCGGCAGCTGGCGATCCATGAGATCAAGATTCTGCTCTACATGCTGTTCTCGAGGTTTGATATCAAGGTCCAGGAGGGGAGCTTCCGCGTGACGAATACGATAAACACGACTTCCGTGCCGCCGGAGGCTACCTTGCTGCTGAGGAGAAGACAATGCCAATAGGTGGGATCGTAGGGCTTGAACAGAGTAGATACAGGAATAATCATGCCCTGTGCATGATTGCTCACTGCGCTTTCACAGGTGTCTTATTGGGCTATCTACATGTCTCCTGTTATGTTACAATGGTGCAGTCAATCTTAATGGTATACTACAAATACACAACACCTGATCCAATAAAATACAGTCCAATCCAATCTAGTCCAAAACCATATACTCCAAAATCTTCCAGAATATAAACAAAGAAACTCGACCCAATGCTCCGGTTCACCGTCGCTATTGCATATATTCACAGTAGTCTGTAGGAAGAAAGAACGGTGCTGGGCAGCTGCCAGGACGTTACATGTCCCCGGATCTCCGGAATGACCGGCCTGCGGCTTCATAAGAAGAGGAAGGTATAAGAAGCAGCTCAGTACCAATTCGTCCCCTCCTCGCCCAGCCTCTTCCCCTTGGGGTTCATTGAGAGGATCCTCTGTCCGGGGATGACATCATCAGTGAAGGCCGACTCGAACGTCCCCGAGATGCTGCGTTTCCGGAGTAGCTGGAACGAGTCATACGGCGGGCCTTCGCCGTTACATGCGGCCCACTCACGCGACCGAGGCGTCGTGCCGTCGCCCAGATCGCACCAGCGCGTGACGACAATGGCGTGCCGGAAGTAAATGCTCTTCGGGTCAGTGCGGTCCTCGGTGAGTTTGATCTCGACGAGGTACTCCGAGGGGCAGTCCGGGCAGCGGCGCATGGGGCGGCATTTCCCGCAGAGCGTGACGATGGCGTTGGGGTCGAAGATGCGGCCGCGGGCCAGGTCTTTGGCTTTGTGTTCGAGCCCTTGCAGGCCTTCCGTTCGGCGCGGGACCGGGATGTGGTTGAGCGCACATTTGCAGACGTCCATGAGCACGCCGTCTCGCCAGTGCGCGCACGCCGAGAAGTACGGCCAGTAGTCCTCGCGGTTGTAGAGAAGCATGCGCTGCGCGCTGGGCGTGAGGCCGGGGGCCGCGAACGTCGAGCTCACGACCCGCATCAGCAAGCGGCCCCGGTTGATGATGTAGCGCGAGTTATGGGTCCATCCGTCTCGTTGCCACCGGCGCCAGAGGGACTCGACGGGGATGCCGTAGTGGGGGGAGAAGCGATGGGCGCGCATGACCAGCTGCACAAAGGAGAAGTACAGGACCCGCCCGTGGGTGATCCGATGCCGAGGCTGCGGCAGCGCCGTGTTGCGCGCATTGGGGCAGTTGAAGAGCGGATTGAGGACGCTCGCGGGCTGGAGTCGTTCGCGGCCCTCCTGCGTCCGACGATGGTATTGCCCGCACGGAAAGCAGAGGAGATGGTGCGGGAGGGAGCGGTCCTGCGACGCCAGGAAGTCTCCGCGATACGGGAGATAGTCGAAATGGTCCAGTTCGATCCAGGCGCTGGGCCCGAGCCGATTGAACAAGGTTTTGCTGGCGAAAGCTAAGCTAGCTATCTCAGCGGGATTGAGGTACTCTGCGATCAGCGCCCAGAGATCAAACGACAAGCTCGCGACCACCGGCTCCCCCGGCGGTCGACGGTCGTACTCCGAATAGAGCTCGTTGGAATCATGCTCCGCGATGTCATGAATGCCCAGGGAATGCAGCATCGTCGTGTAGTCCAGGTTCTCTCCCAGCTGTGTGTTCATCTTGCTCTTGGCGGTCCGGTACTTGGCCTGATGGGCCTGCAACGGAGCCAGGCTGGGTACGGGAGGAGCATCATCGTCGAGCTTCCCCCGGCTAGGGACCGGAGGAATACTGTCAGTGCTGCGCGAGAAGGCCGTCGCTCGAAGGTCCGGAGTGGAAGCGTTGGTCCTGCGGAGAACCTGGCGAGACTTCTTGGGGCGGATGGCATTGGCAAAGAAGGCCCGGATACCTTGTCGCTGGCCTGGACTGTCGGCAGACATGATGAAGAGGATATAAGGGGGTTCCAGCCAGAACGAGAGGAAGATTAAAAAACGACAGGAGACAAGAGGGAACTTTTAAAGAAGAGCGAAACGGAAAAGACGGAGTCGATGATGCGATTACCGTAATACGTAACTTATTACGCCGTGACAGCCCGCAGAGCAGCCGCGACATTCCGGGTCGATGACTACACCAGTGTGAAGTAACTAGTCTAGTCAAGCAGTGACTACAGAGAACAGGACTAGTAGGAGAGAATTATAGACGAATCATTCATGGCATTATACTGAAAAACTAAACAGATTACGCTCAAAAGCCAGCTGCGCTAAATCTTACATAGGTGCAGAGGGGGCGCTTACGAGAAGCGCTTCTCAACCGCGTTCCAGTTGATGACATCCCAGATGGCCTTGAAGTACTCGGCCTTGCGGTTCTGGTATTGGAGGCTAGATTGGGTTACGCACGTTAGCCATGGTTCCACCAGGAAAGTCAATCAAACCAGACGGGACCGGGGAAGACTCACTAGTAGGCATGCTCCCAGCCGTCAATACCGAGCAAGGGCTGGTACTGACCAACGACAGGGTCCTGGTTCTGCTCCGGAGTTAGCTATTATAGGATCTTCTTTGCTCCATTTCGTATTGACTTACGGCGTAGGTGCGGATGCCAATCTGGCCGGTCTGCTTGTCCTTAACGAGCCAAGTCCAGCCACTGCCCTGGATTCCAGCGAGAGCAGCATTGAACTTCTCCTTGAAGCTGTCGAGGCTGCCGTAGGTGTCGTTGATGGCCTTGCCGAGAGCACCCGAAGGAGGCTCACCACCACCAGCGCTCTTGGGAGCAAGGTTCTCCCAGAAGAGAGTGTGGTTCAAGTGGCCACCACCGGTGAAGTTGATGACGGGCTTGAGGGCAATTTGGGCCGCAATGTCATTCTTGGCCTGAGCCTCTTGGATCTGCTCAACAGCGGTGTTGTAGCCGTTGACGTAAGTCTTGTGGTGGCCATTGTGGTGGATCTCCATGATCTGGCCGGAGATGGAAGGCTCCAGAGCACCGTAGTCGTCTGCAATTGATTATCGTGGTCAGTTGTACTATCCCATGAAAGCATACACGACACAGAAAAAGGCCAACCAGGTCCATCCCACAAGGACAACCCGCTGGATCAACCCCGCAATGCTCAAAACAGCTCAAAACAGCTTACAACAGCTTCACGAGAAACAGAACCTCGAAGCCTGGGGGAACACAATGTACATACAAGACAGGTCAGGAAGAGTAGCCTTGCCCCGGGCCTGAGTGAAGCCCGCAAGACCGGCAGCTCTGGGAGTAGCCGAAGCTCCGGAGCGCAGCGCAGCGCGAGCAGAAGTGCGGAAGAGAGTAGCAGCCATAGTGGATAAGATGGAGTGAGGAGGATTGAAGTAGGATAAAAGAGTCGTAGTATGAAGCAATTGTAGGAAGAGAGAAAGGAGAGAAGAAAAGAAAGAGGAGAAGAGGAGAGAACAGGATGAGCGAAAGCGACGAAGGGCCGACGGAAGTATGTAAGCTTGACAATAATAACGTCATTGCTCGAGCTGCGGAGATTCGTTTCGCCGCGCTCCGGCCGTCCGTTGAAGATCTTCCGGCTGTCAAAGTCGGAGTCAAGTTTCTATGAGTACTCTCTATAAGGCGTGGAACCCAGCGCTGTCGCCCATGGACATCTCGCGCAGTTGTTGATTACCATCACGCTCTGTCTGGACTCTCACCCAGTCAGGGATCTCCTCCTGGTTTACCATGGATTCGCCGTCCAACGCGTCCTTTGGTGGTCAGAAGCGCAAAGTGGCCGACATGAGCTCCGACGAAGAGGACGCGAACCCTCCCACGGGCTTTCGCGGGTTTGCCAGAGCCTCGTCGCGATCCGAATCCCCGCCCTCGCGTGGACTAGGAAGCACACGTCGAAAACCGATGCAGTCGAACGTCCCCCGAGGAAATGGCCCCCGGTCGGGGCCCAAAGGCGCCAATTCGTTTGCAGCGCGCATGATGGCCAAGATGGGTTATCAGGAAGGTCAGGGTTTGGGATCCGGGGGACAGGGTATTATCAATCCGATTGAGGCACAGGCCCGGCCGCAGGGTATTGGGTTGGGTGCCGTCAAGGAGAAGACACAACAGGCTCGGGACGAAGAGAGACGCGCGGCAGCCAGACGGGGGGAAGACATCGAGGATGACAGCTCGGAAGAAGAACGAAAGCGAAAACAGAAGAAAAAGGAGGCGCGACGGCAAGCAGGTGGGCGCAGTGAGACAGGGACACCAGTCGCACGGGCGAAACCGAAGTTTCGGACGGCTCGAGAGATGGAAGAGGATATGGATGGACTGGAGGTTCCGAACGTTCTAAAGTCGTTGGTCGATGCAACGGGCAAGGAACAGAGGGTGTTGACCTCAACGGCCGGGTTAATGGCCCAGCAGCAGTTTGTGAACCAGGGCGAAGGAGAAGCCCTAAAGATCGCGCAACGGGCCCGAAATGACCTGGAAGCCTTTGCCGATGAGTGGAAGGGTTTGATGGAGCGCAAAAAGTACATCGAGTTAGAGGAGGCGCAGATCGTGGATCAACTGGACACAAACCAACAACGGATTGATCAGCTCACGGAGCTGGTTGCGGCAGTCGGGAATCTGGAGCTCTTCCAGGAAGAAAGCATTACTGGGAAGTTCGAGGAGACCACGGCCAAGCTTGAGGCTCTGGAAGCCAAGTACCGCGAGCACATAGAAGAATATCGCCTGCCAGAGACAGCCGTCGCTGCGATCCATCCTCTGTTCCGCCAGGCAATGGAGGAATGGGAACCTCTTCAGGAACCGACATTTCTTCTATCGTACCTGCATCGTCTCCGTCCCTTACTATCGCGCAAGACTGAAGACGAATACCAACTCCGACAATCGACATCGCCCTACGAAACCATGATCTACAGCCTCTGGCTACCGCGGGTGCGCTCCGCAATCCTCAACGACTGGGATGTATACGACCCAACGCCCGCCACGACGCTGGTCGTCTCGTGGAAAGAGGCGCTCCCGTCCTTCGTCTACGCCAACGTCCTCGACCAACTCATCGTCCCCAAACTCAGCGGCGGCCTCAAAGCATGGAAACCGCGCAGCAGCAGCAGTCGCCGCCCACAACAACAACAACAACAACAACAACAACACGATCACCCAACCTCCGGGTCCAAAATGCCCTGGTGGCTCTTCACGTGGCTCCAATACCTGGACGAACGCCACACCAATCCCAAGCAACCCACGGGCCTCATGTCGGACGCGAAGCGCAAATTCCGCGTCGTCCTGGACACCTGGGACCTCCGTCGCGGCGGCATAATCCCCGGCATCGAGCTCTGGCAGTCGGCGCTGGGCGTGTCCGAATTCGACACCTGTCTCCGCAACCACGTCCTCCCACGACTGGGTCGCCATCTGCGCGAGCACTTCGAGATCAACCCAGCAGACCAGGACCTCTCGCCGCTGGAGAACGTGCTGCAGTGGCGCGAATGGTTCGCGCCCAACGTAATGGGTCTGCTCCTCGTCTCCGAGTTCTTTCCCAAGTGGCACTACATCTTGTACGTATGGCTCACGAACGATCCCAACTACGAAGAAGTCGGCGAGTGGTTCTCGTGGTGGCGCGCGCAGATCCCCGCGGAGCTCAACGGGTTGGCTATCGTCGACGAGGAGTGGAAGAAGGGTCTGCAGACGATGGATCTTGCGTCGAGGTTGGGCGATCGTGCCGCCGCTGAACTTCCTCTTCCCACTACCACCACACAACAGCAACAGCAACAGCAACAGCAACAACCGACAACGCCCACCACGCATCAACCCCCCGAAGAGAAAGCCCCCCGCAAACCCCGCGTCCTCGAGGAGATCCCCTTCAAAGAGATCCTCGAAGCCTGGTGCGTCGAGCAGGGCCTGCTCGTCATCCCACTACGCGAGGCGCATCCGCAGAACGGCCAGCCGCTGTTCCGGATTACCGCCAGTGCCACGGGGCGTGGTGGTGTGGTGGCTTTTATCCAGGGGGATGTTGTGTGGGTACAGAATAAGAGGGTGAAGGAGGTTTGGGAGCCGGTGGGGTTGGAGGATGGGCTGGTTGAGAAGGCTGAGGGAAGGTGATAATTCCTTTGCCTTTGTCTTTTGTGGGAAATCGATTTTAGATATTTAGATGGATATCTAGATGAGTACGTTGGGCAATACCCAATCTACAGTGAATATCATTTGGATCAGGCTGAATGTTGAGTAGATTTGATATTGTTATGCTTAACCAGTAAGCCGATGCTGGTATATCAATCCACGTTTCCCTTTGCAACATGCTAAATCAACAAATCCGTAGTACTCGGTACACATAGGTACATATACATATACATTTGCATAGTACAGAAAAATAGGAAGAAAGACGACACGCCATGAATCATAGATGAATGGATATGGTATATGTGCAAGAGAAAATAAAAAGAGATGAATGGAATGAAGAGAGAAGAATGTTGAATGCTGGTATCTGCTCATCAGAATCTCGTCATTCTTCACCCACCAACGCCTAGATGCAAAAGAACTTTTCAGTATGGTATGGTATCAGATCTCGACCTCTACAGGAGTAGAAGCAAAGTCGAAGAACAAGGATGCGAGGATGCAAGTGCGAAGATGCAAATAATCAAAGAGAAGATAGGAGGAATGTTCATAACACCAGGCTGTCGGGTCAGTGGTTTCCGCTCCTGCGGAAGATGCAGTCGAAGAATTCGCTGATTCGGTGTCGTCGCTTCGGCTTAGCCGGGGCAAGAGGCTGTGTCTTTTCACTAAGCCCTCTGGATGTCGATGGTGCTGCGGGTTGCCGCATAGTTCGACGGAAGCCAGCATTAGGCCTTGTCGTCGGTTCAGGAGCTGTAGCCGTGAACTTAACTGTGCCATCAGTACCGGATCCCCTGTTGAATGCCTGTGCGTGACCGTCCGCGGGTCCTTGTTGAATGGTTTCTGGGATAAAGGCCGCATCGCGGGAGTTTTCGTCTGTAGAGCGGACGCTGTATCGCTGGGTTCGTCCTTTGTTCCCAGAGGCGCTTCGTCGGTTCGATCGCTCAATAAACGCGGCTCCCGTGGAGTTCGAACGCCTCGCCAATTTCCCAGATGCCAACGCCTTGAAACGATCTGATGAGGATGGCATGCTCGACATGGACATGCGGTGTTTTCGTCCGCCCGATGGCCCGCTTTCGGGGGCATAATTCTTTTCGTCGGAGAAATAATCAGGTCCGTGCTTGGTGGTAGTCGGCGACGGATGCCTTGATGCCACTGGAGAGCTCATGGTCTTTCCATTTAGCCGCAAAGCGGCATCATTGTAGCGGAAGCTATGCGACCAGCCTTCTCGGAAAGCTACCCAGATACTAGTGACAATGACCAAAAGGCGCAGGTCATCGTCCAGTTTGATCACGTTGCGCTCCGAGGAAGCCTCCGTCTCGTATGCCTCGCTGAGCATGGACATTGTAGATGTAGGAAGACTACTTGGAGAGGCTGTGGGCATCGTATATTCTTCATTTACCTCGAGATGGTTTCGAGTCATGGCCGCAATGACCGGGTGGCGGCGGGTATTTGCGTTGATGACGCTAAAGGTGAACCGTTTCGATTCTTCTGCTTGTTGCACAGGGAACCCAGGGGGTGCTGATGTACGACGGTTTTTGGCCCCACGGCGAACCCATCGCACGGTTTGGATACCTTGTGTCGTGTGTGCCACAAATTCGTACGACCCGTTGGAAAGCGGCGTTGCTTCCCATGCTGGTCCGTGGTTGAGACAGATTTCCGCCTTCCCTTTGGACAGAGCTTCCTCATTCAGGAGTTGGCAAATGGTTGCGACCACGTCCTGATGGGCGTCGTCGTCATCGCCATCCAGTGTTCCTATGGACCTGCTATCCCTTGAATCGGCCAGGGTTTGTTCATAGAGATCGCTGATCACGATGATCAGATCGTTCGGGCCAAGCCCATTCTTTCCGCGGAAGATCGTAGGGAATTTGCGCGCTAAGCGAGGTAGGAAAACGGAAGAGGGAAGGACATCAAAGACGGGGAGGGGTCGAGGGGTTTGCGATACTCGCTGGAGCTGTAGCAGAAGCTTCGGACGAATTTTCAAATGTCGATGGCAGGCATGAGCAGCGGGATGAGCCAATTGGTAGAACGTCTTTGGTCGCGACGACGGTTTCCGGACCGACTGAGAGCGTCCGATGCGCGACGACGCCTGAAAGCTCGTGTCTGCATTTGATCCCTCTCCATCACTGGAAAAAGCGGACTCCACCGGACTCCGTGTCATATCGCGCAGGAGTCCGCCCTGCGACGGCGGTGGTTCCATATCCTTGTACTTGTTGTAGAGCGTCACCAGACCCGGCAAGGACAAAATAGCCGTCAACGGGAAGGAGCAAGAAGGGTTGGAGGGGAAATTGGAGGCTTGCGATTGCAGAAGAGGGCCCCCAAGATCGATCTGGTGGGCAGTTGCAGCATCCGCGGTCAATGCAGCAGCAATGTTGATGAGCATTCCTTCATGAGGCGCGAGGTTTCTGTAGTGCGGTCCAAAGAGACATTGACATGAAAAGAGTAGACTGGAACTTGTCTGGTATCAGAGCTGGGAGAGAGAGAGAGAGAGAGAGAGAGGGCTGTTAAGACGAGAAGGAGGAAGATAGGGATGGGGATATGAAAAAGATGAGGAAGAGGGGAATGATGCAACCTGCACGATGATATAGGACAAAGTTTGATGGCAGTGATCGGAGTAGTACAAGGACGCAGGTGTAGGTAGTATGTTACGGAACACGGAGTACATACGCGGAGTGAGGATGCAAGGAGGAGTTGAAGAAAAGCAGCGAGCCTCAATAATATAGTAAGCAGAAGAAGCAGGAGGCGGTAAAGCAGAGCAGGGCTGACTCAGTGACAGGTAGCCCCATCCGGTTGCAAGGCCCCAGCAAGATGAAGTTATGAATACGATCACCCTTCACTAGAAGGCATTGGAAGATTTCTCCAGCGCGCACATGGAGGGCTGATCTGTGGGAACTCGCAGTTATGGCCGTACGGAGTAATCGGCAGGTCGGGGATCGTCGGCCTTGGTCTGGGCACTAGCATTCAGATCCGCCGTTCCGTAGCACACTAACAGCACACTATGACTCTGGCAATCGGAGTGATCTCTTTCTCTTCGACGTGTCTTCTTAGATCAGTGATCACTCATGGGATCCTACCGAGGCACCCGTCCGGTTACAAATGCCAAGTACTCCAGGCACCATTTTTCAGTTGACCTGCCGCGTTATTCCCCATTGGGGCCTCCAGTCTCAGCCCAGTGGGTCGCACTGCCGGCGACCGGATGGTCCGAATTGGCCGGCGGATGGTTCCGGCGCCGTGGCTGAAGAGCGCGGCGGAGTTGCGGTGCTCCGGGCGCCGAAGTTAACTAAGCCAACAGCACAGTGTCGGTGGATGAAACTCCGCCACGCGAGAGTTTAAGGGTCCTGGCAATAACTACAAGTAACGTAGTAAGCAGTGAATACGGAGGCGAACCAGCGAGCCAGTGACGAGGATCCTCGCGGTCAATGTGCCATAGGGCTGAGCCGGGGCAGATCAGCACAGCCCTTGATACGAATACAGGCATATCCAATCATCCTCATGCTGGATATTTTTGTATCTGCAGAGCATGGAATACTGACTGTATTATCATGAATTCAGGAATCCACAATCGAGCGTACTATGTACGAGTATGTGGCACGGAGTACACCCCCCCCTGTACCCCTCTAATTGTTGGATAACGTTTGCCACGGACTTGGCATGCCGTTATACCGGTTCTCTACAAGTAATGCACCGTTTTATGCAGTTGTACAAAATGTGCCGAGGTATCCGACTAGCCTCAGTAGTACGGAAGTAATTAATCACTTATGAGAAGAAGGTGAAGCGGGTCTCTAATGACCCGACAGACTGACATCTGGCATAATCTGTGAGCGCTACTGTATCCTGGATATCATTATGCAGAAGAATGACGATCTGCACTCATCCCAGTCGCGTCAGGGCTTTTTGTCAACGGTCTTGACAGCCACGGTCGATCTGTCCTCTCATGCAGAATGATGCTGTTTCAAGCACTGCCAATGTTTCAAGTGTCCGGTTTTCTAGTCGTGAGGTCAAATTATGCGGAGTACATTGAACACGACGGGTATGCCACCTGTAGCAGGATCATCCCCATTTCACGAAGGGATACCTAAAATAAATCTGGGCCTTCAACTTGAGTTGTTCTGGGAGGTTAATCATCCTTTTCTTACTTGCAGCATCAGTCAGTATTCCGTAAGGAAAAGTGTTTCGTGTCTTCATTTGATGTGACAACGTTGACGGGCGGCCCGCCGCTTTAATGGGTATATCACGTGATCATTTACGGGGTCAGTTACCCAAGGAGAACTACTTCGCAGCAAGCACACAGTTGTCGCAACTCTCATCGTCCGAGTCACCTCGTCCC